>JAMXMO010000984.1:0-11407 GCA_030347555.1 Lablab purpureus | reverse complement strand
CTTCTTTTGTGAGATGGCACAAGTCTTTAATGTTGATTAAAACTTTCTAAAACTTCATCATCAAAACTTTAGGTCTTCATAAAACTCCGGTCCCGCAAAAGCCAACGTGTCCTAGCTGCCCACAATTAAAACAAGAGAAATTAGAGGAATTGAAATCAGATTTTCTTGTGTACCTTTTCTCGTTGTTCTTGAAATCATCTCTTGAGTTGTTCTTCCTCTTAAGAAACTTTCCAAACTTCTTTACAAGCATGGAAAATTCTGCACTATCATTTTTGTTTTCCTCTTCATCACTCTTCAAACATTCTTTGGCTTTCAATGCAAGACTCTTGTTCTTCTTGTCGAAATTTCCAGTGATCAAGTTTACTCAATTTCCAGCTTCATGTTCCCTCAATTTCCCAAACAATGTAGTTGTATTCATAACGTATAAGTCCTTTGTTTCAATGATAGCGGTGACCTTTGGTTGCCAGCCTTTATTTAGGCACTTTAGAGCCTTAATGTTGAGTTCTTCATCATCCAATTTCTTTCCCAAACCCAGCCAGATGGTTTACAATATGAGTAAAACGTTTCTCGCACATCTTGGATGCTCTCTCCAGTCGCATCCTAAACAATTCATATTCTTGAATGAGAGTGTGCTTTCTTGCTCTCTTAACTTCTGATGTACCTTCATGAGTGACTTGTAAGATATCCCACATTTCTTTTGCGATTGTACATTGAGAAATCCTGAAAAACTCATCAAGATTTAAAGCGAGAGGTTAGAATGTTTTTGGCCTTACTATCGAATTTTTCTTTCCTCGTTTTCTCGCATCGACCCATGTCTCCCATAGTTTTTAGTTATTGTTCCATCTTCAACCTTCAATGTTGGAATGTATGGACCATTGATCACAAAGCATCCCAAATGCCTCTATCTACGGATTCAAAGAAAATCTTCATCCTTGCTTTCCGGAAGGGGTAGTTCGCTCCAACAAAGAGTGGTGGTCCGCTGGTAGATGCTCCTTCAAGAAACGAAGCTTATCGACCATCTTGGATCACTCTTGAATATCTTTCAAGTACCTGCTCTGATAACAATTGTTAAATGCGAGAGATATATCAAGAAGGGGGGATGAATTGATATTTGAATTTCTTTCAAAACTGTTAAGTTTCATATTTGTTTGATGCAGTTCGTAACAAATTAGTTGATTGCTTTTCTAAGAAATAGTCGATTAGTTCTATCAAACAGATATTAAAGATGATAAAAGATGAGAAAGAATGCACAAGTATTTATACTAGTTCACTCTTTTTCAAGAGCTACATCTAGTTTCGATCCAGTAACACTAATAGATCTCAAATCACTAAAATTATCAAGTCTTTACAAGAACCCCTCTTCTAAAGACTACCAAAACCAAAAAGATGAAATTCTAAACCCTATAGAATTTGATCTAATCCCAGACTCACACCAAGCCTCGCAGTGATCACCCCAATCACCAAGAAACAGGTTTCAGTAACCCCACAAAGTAATCTCAACACGGAGAACAAAAACAATACAGAACCGAAACTTTCAAAGACTTGTGTGCAAGCTTTTCTTGATCTCTCTTCTCTGTTCTCTCTCTGTTCTTTTTGCTATTCTTTCAGTAGTTTAAATCTCCCACGAGACTTCAATTTATAGAGAAAGAGATGAGCTTCAACAGGTGTTGTTATGTTTTCTGCATACTGGGAGGCCTGGAACGAAATAGTCGACATACGTCAGATGATATCTCAAACATTATGTCTCCAAAAAATTTTGACGTTGAGATTCTATCACACCCAAAAAAGCCTTTTTGTACCAAGTAATATTAATTAACTTCACAAAATCAATTTATACTAATAAATTTCTAATTTACTTAAATATTATAATTTTCATTATATATATTTTGTTAATAATATGTTAGAATCGTAATATATATTCTATAAATGATATGAAAAATTTATTTTATAAATTAATATTTTAATATTAAATTAGATACAAATTTACTTACTAACTATCAACCAAGTTTTACCTTAATCAATTGGATGGTGTACAAATAAATTAAAAAAAGCTACACTTTATTATTGTACTAAAGTTCAAACTTATACTTATATAATAATTTTTTTCAATATTCTCTTTTAGGATATTTTTTGTATATTTTTCTAACTTATACTAGTTACCCTTAATATTTATTTTCGTCTTGTTATTCATGTTGTTGTTACTCTTTTCCTAAAACAATGTAAAAAAGTCCTTAAAATATTTAAAGCTAAATAAAGAAATAGCTAACTATGCACAAACTATTATGGATGGTTTTGGGAATCATGAAATATAGGATTTAATTTCATTACAATATGAAAGTTTAACATTTATTATTTTATATACTAGTTGTATAATTGATATAGATGTCTCCAATATAAAAAGTTAAGACCTTTGAAATGGTTATTAATTTATGTAGAAAGAGAACACACTATTGGTTACCAATTAATATGTTCTTTTAAAAATAATTAGAACCTTTCTTACATGTTTTAAAAATGATATTGCTTTTTCACTCGTGTTTTTCTTCATAAATTAGTGTTTGAAGTTACATGATTTGAAGGATACTTTTGAGTATCTTCTCTTGATCTTCTTATTACTTCTTTAACTCTTATAAGCTTTTGAGACTTCATGATGAAAGTTTTTTCCAATAAAGTTTTCTCAACTTTCATTCTTCTTGACTTGAAGGGCACATATTTCATGTCATCAGGACAAACTCCTATGAATCATAAAGAATATGATCATTTATAGAAGACATACTATATAATAGTTCTTATTACCTTTGTAGTATAGTCTAATACTTAAGTTTCATACTTTCTTGTAATGTTCATCTTCTTCTTTGTGGATGTTGTATGTATGATTGTGTCTACTATTGTGTTATATTTATATCATGACTATATCTTGAAACAAAAAACTTATTCTTAATTATAATTATGGATAACTTTGAGGATTTTATATAAGTTTATTGTATATTAAATAAATATTAGATATGTCAAAATTATCTTATTTATTATCATCAAAATTTAAATATTATATAAAAAAATCTTATAATATTCTTCTTAATCTTATTTAAAACTTTGAAACACTTTATTAAAATTATATAAAAGTATGAGTCATGATATTCAAAAAATATCAAACATTTTTATCATAACTTAAAAACAAAACATATGAGAAAAAATCATTTCAATGGTGCTGAAATTCTTAAAAAAGTAAAGCACTCAACTATTACAAGATCGGGATATGTATAATGATATCTTTTTTCCATTAATTAATTATAGAAGTAACTGTGGTTCAAAGTACTTATATATTTATTATTATAAAATACTTTATATCAAAATACTTATATATTTTGAATTTTTGAAAAGCATGTTTATATAAAACTTTTATTTAGAATTTTTATGCATTATTACAAAAATAAGCTATTACATCATTGAATTTACTTTATAAGATCTATTCAATCTTCTCAACATTACTAAAAATACAATCATATTTCTGTAAATAATGTGAACTTATTTAAATCAAAATTGTTGTTGTTGGATTAGAGTTTCACATCAGTGCGACTCTATATTTCTTCCAAACAAGAAGTTCTTCTTTCATACTACACCAAAATTTTGTCTTTTCTTCCCTTTCTTTCATATCCATCACTTTGGTATTTATCTTCTTTTTGTTCAAACCTTTATTCAACTTCAGATTGTGCTTTCTTCCATTGTTATCTACTATGCCTTCATCTTCTTTGCCCTTCCATGGATGGGAAAGAAGGATCCAATGCTAGAACTTACTATTATTTCATTCACAGAATTCTTAGGGATGTCTCCTTGTTTGATATTGGCATTATCTACCACAAGCTTTTTATGATAAAAATTTTCCTTTGGATCCGAGGCCAAACTTTTAGTTTTCTTGCAACTTTTGTTTTGGTGGGTTTTGGTTGCGGTGAGTTGGATCCGGGATGTATAATGACCTGGATCTAGTAAGTGTGTTTTTTAGTGAGGATAACGAGTGGCTTTGGATCATAAAGCAAAAAAAAATGGGACCCTATCGAGCCTTGCGAAGATAAAATACTCTTAAATTTTACCTCAAACCATACCAGGTCCAACATACGTCAGATGATATCTCAAACCTTATGTCTCCAAAAAATTTTGACGTTGAGATTCTATCACACCTAAAAAAGTCTTTTTATACCAATAATATTAATTAACCGCACAAAATCAATTTGTACTAATAAATTTGTAATTTACTTAAACATTATAATTTTCATTATATATTTTTGTTAATAATATGTTAGAATCATAATATATATTCTATAAATGATATGCAAAATTTATTTTAGGAATTAATATTTTAATATTAAATTAGATACAAATTTACGTACTAACTATCAACCAAGTTTTACCTTAATCAATTTGATGGTGAACTAATGAATTAAAAAAATCTACACTTTATTATTATACTAAAGTTCAAACTTATATTTATATAATAATTGTTTTCAATATTCTCTTTTAGGATATTCTTTAGTATATTTTTCTATACTAATTACCCTTAATACTTATTTTCGTTATTATTCGTGTTGTTGTTACTTTTTCCTAAAACAATGTAAAAAAGTCCTTAAAATATTTAAAGCTAAATAAAGAAATAGCTAACTAGGCACAAACTATCATGGATGGTTGTTAGATCCGGAAATATATCAAGAAGGGGCGTTGAATTGATATATGGGTTTCTTTTGAAACTATTGAATTTCTCGAAATTTATCGATGCGGTTTACAACAAAATAGTTGATCGATTATTGAGAATTAGTAGGTTAGTTCAACATACGTGAAATTAAAAGATGATGAAGGATAAGAAAGAAAAACACCAAGGATTATACTGGTTCGTTCTTTATGCAAGAACTACATCCAGTAGTCTTTACAAAAACCTTTACTAAAGACTACACGAAACACAAGATCCTATTCTAAACTCTATAGAACAGATCTTAACACCCTGACTCACACTGAGTCAATGTGATCACCCCAATCACAGATAATTGGGTTCGCAAACCCACTAAGAAATCTCTACCCAGAGATCAAAAGAATACAATGAAAAGTAAAAACAAGATTCTCTTGAAAAACTTAAAAGCTGTAAACGAATTCCGCAGACTTTTTCGATCTTTTGGAATTCAGTATGTATTCTCTCGTATTCTTTCGCACTCAGATTCGTCCTTGAGAGTTGTACTTATAGGAAAAGATAAGAACTTTGGGTCGTGCTCTGTTGAGAGGCTGAAAAACGCATTCTGCTGTTTTCTGCATAAAAGAGATCCTGGAACGAAATAGTTGACTAACCAGACAAAACAGTTAACTATTTTCATTAAAATCAAATTCCTGATACATTAATGAAAATAGTCGACTAATGTAACAAAATTAGTAGACTAATTGATGATTAATAAAAACAACAGGCTATTATATCTCAATTAGCTAACTATAAAAAGATAATCTAACATCTTATCACAATCCTAATCATTAATCAAAGTTCCGTAATATCCTTAAACATCATCAAATCCAAAATCATCAACAATGGTTATGGTAATCATGAAATACAGGATTTAAGTTTCATTACAATAAGAAAGTTTAACATTTATTATTTTATATACTACTTTACATTGGTTGTATAATTGATATAGATGTCTCTAATATAAAAAGTTAAGACCTCTTGAAATGGTTATTAATAAATATAGAAAGAGAATACACTATTGGTTACCTATTAATATGTTCTTTTAAAAATAATTAGAACCTTTCTTACATGTTTTAAAAATGATATTGCTTTTTTATTTTTGTTTTTTCTTCATAAATTAGTGTTTGAAGTTACATGATTTGAAGGATACTTTTGAGCATCTTCTCTTGATATTCTTATTACTTCTTTAACTTGTAAGCTTTTGAGACTTCATGATGAAAGTTTTTCTAAAAAGTTTTCTCAACTTTCATTCTTCTTGACTTGAAGGGCACGTATTTCTTGTCATGAGGACAAACTTCTATGAATCATAAAGAATATGATCATCTATAGAAGACATACTCATATAATAGTCCTTATTACCTTTGTAGTATAGTTTAATACTTAAGTTTCATCTTTTCTTGTAATGTTCATCTTCTTCTTTGTGGAGGTTGTTTGTATGATTGGTCTACTATTACCTTATATTTATATCATAATTATATCTTGAAACAAAAGACTTATTCTTGGTTATAATTATGTATAACTTTGAGCATTTTATACAAGTTTATTGTATAATAAATAAATAAATATTAAATATGTCAAAATTATCGTATTTAATATCATCAAAGTTTAAATGTCAATTAATTTTTTTATAATATTTAAGACTTTCATCTCATATTACCTTAACTCTTCTTTATCTTATTTAAAACTTTGAAACACTTTATTAAAATTATGTAGAAGTATGAGTCATAATATTAAAAAATATCAAACATTTTTGTCATAACTTAAAAATAAAACATATGTGAAAAAATAATTTCAAAATAAATAAAAATTAAAAAATAATTTATTTTTTAAAAGAGTTAAATTTAGTGTATTTAAAATTGTTTTAGACAACTAGTAGAGGACTAATTTCTAAAAAGATAGAAATAGAATAATATTTTTATAATTAATAAAAATATCAACATTAAAAATAATTAATGGAAAATATTATATTTTTTAAAATATCTTAGTTAATAGTTAGGTAGTTAAAAAAATTAAAATAAGTAGAATTAATATTGAAACTGTACAAGTCTGCACAGATAAGGTATTTGGTTTGGAGTGGGGTAGTTACACATAGTGACTAGAAGTGGTTAATCACCCTTTGTTCCTTCAACTTTCAACTTTTTGAAACTTAAAGAAAGTTTATCATTCTTTTATGAATATTTTAATTTTTTATTTAATACTATTAGGTTAGTCACGAAACTAGCAGAATACCTAGAACAAGATCTATAGAGAATTCAATTTGTCTATAGTAATACTAGAATTTTATCTAGAAAGACTAGAAAAATGGCACGAATTCATAAATTTTGGACATGCATAAGAGTTTTCACAACTAATGGATAGAGATATGAACTATCACCACTAATGGATAGAGATATGAGCTACAACATAAAGTACTCAATCTCATCTTGTATATCTTTCCAAAATTGATAAAAACTTATAGCAAATTCTTATTCGGAAAACTAAATATAAACTCCTTCGTGCCATAGACAAATAATCAAATTCATTCCTAAATGAACTCTAGCTCCTTTGCATAGTGATAATTGTTAGGAAAATACTCCTCCAGGAATCTATTTTTAAACATCATGAAGGCTTTCAAAGGCATGGTGGTGAGATCTTATTGTATAAGTTGTGTGTCTTGCAACTTTCAAGTGACGCAGTACATCCTAATGTTGTTTTGCCATAGTATCATTCTGCCACTATAAATGTGTAGTCATTATCTTTATTGCTCCAGTCATATGGGACATCAAAGGAGTGGTGGGTTTATCCGAATATTAAAATATCAAAATAATTAGATTAGACATATCTCGCAACTATCATAATCAAATTCTTTTATCACATCCAACATATTATAATAGTACTAACTTCCATAGGTTAATCAAGGATCAAACTACTCCGATACCAATCGATATAATATCCTGGAAAACTAGAAAGTATCAATCATACTAGTAAGATAAAACATAATGATTATATTATATATGTATACATATAGTATATAAAGTACACATATACAAAATCATTACTATCAATTCTCAATACAAACAACATAAGATAAAAATCTTAATCTATCATCAATTTAGAAGTCTCGCTTCCAGCTCCTCTTGTAAAAAATATACTCTCATATCAAGTACAATCATACTCATACTCCAACCAAGAGTGAGCTAATGAAAAATAATCAAACTTATGTCATTATCATTAAATCATCAAATTACAACCATCATGCGTATGTCCAAATCATGCAAATGAATACCAACAAACTCATAATTAGTCACACAACATGTCATGACTGAATGTGACATTTCTTTTGAAATACTTTAACTATGATCAATATGTCTCACCAAAGCTAACACATGACAGAGACCAAAACTAGACCAAAGTTTTCATAATGTCAGGGTGACACAAAGGATATGCTATCAAGATCCAGATGTACATTTACTTACCGAGTTTGATGTATGTTTTCCCCAATTTCACATTGTTGAAGTCATGTGTACATGAATAAACAATAGTAAATTTGAGATACCTCTATTAAGCAAATATCATGTTTATCACCCCGACGCAAGGCACAATACCACCCGGTGTCCTTACATAACCCATAAAGGGTCAAACACCATTCATAAAAGACTTCTAACCTTATATACATACATATATATATATATACACACATATATACATATATATATATATATATCACAATCATATAAGTAATCCATATAGGATTCACCACCCATGAAGAGCTCCAATCATGCATACAACATATCGTACATCACAATGACAATTATATATCCATCCAAAGCATATATAATTTCATCTGAACTTATATGCCTTATATCATCATCGTAACATGTATATAAGCATTTAATCCTCCCACAACATCATTCATGGCATAAGAACATATTTCACTTCCAACATACTGTCGCTTGAGCGACCTCATCATTATACAAGAAATCATGCTAACCTCGCTTGAGCGACTCACCTGTCGCTTGAGTGATGTTAAACCTGAGAGCACCCCAAGTTCTAAGTCTGTTTTACCGAGAACAATCACCTCATTGCTTGAGTGATACTTAGTTTGAGAGTTGTTAGAATATATAGGATTTTGTATTCTAGTGTAATGGGCTCAGCCTATCCCTTGTATCTCTTTTATAAATAAATGTTCAACTCTATGTGATACACATACAAGAGAATTCATCTCATACCTAATTCTTAAATAAGAGCAAAAAGGACATAGACCACACCACTGTTTGAGCTATCGTCCCATTGCTTGAGCGACACACCTTTAGGGAGAGAGAATTGTCTCGACCTCTCTCTTGCTTAAGCTACGGTCATTGCTTGAGCAATACAAACTACCTCTTGAGCAACCAACATGTTGTTTGAGTGACCAACATGTATCTTGAGTGACCTAAGGCGATGTGTGTAATGATTACACATTTCTTAACCATGACTTGAACAATCACATCTTGTTTGAGCAATATTTAGGCCAAGAGTCACCCTCAACAATTTATCACCTTGATTTTCCAAAGTTTCCATCTTGATATGAAGATTTTATACATCCCTAGACTCATCAACAATGTATTTACCAGCTTGCATAAATATATAACTCTATATAGATCCAACAACTCAATAACCTCACGCTTTCATATTTCATATATCCCCTATCTAAACAACTATCAAATATTTCAAAGAAAGGTTGTTAACTTCTCTTACTTGGATTGAAGAAACTTTTACTTTGATAATCTTCTTGTAACCAACTCCAATCAAACCTACGTAAGTTTCCCAACCTAAACTCCACATGGGCAACATCTCCTCTTAAACACACTTAAACCGGAAAAGAAAAATATTTATTTATTATTTATCTTTTATTTTAATTATTTATTTTATTACAATAATAAAATATATGTACATATTAATAAAAAGTTTATAATATATCTTGCATGAAACAAATATAATTATGTCAATTGACTTAGTAATAACTAATTATATTTCTTTTACTGTGCAAATATAAAAATTTAATTTCTTGATTTTTATATATTTTAACAATTATATATTTTTCTTTCCAAATTTATGTTGCCATTTTATGTTTTGAAAAACACTAAAGGTTAATTGTTCAAGAATTGCTAATTTATTAATGTATAATTATTATTAGTAAATATATTTTAAATTTTTATTTTTTAAGTAAATATTAATTATTATTTTTAAATTATTTTAAGAAACTTTATCATTCTTTTATGAATTTTTTAATTTTTTATTTAATAGTCATAGAAACTAGCAGTACACCTAGAATAAGATCTATAGAGAATTCAATTTGTCTATAGTAATACTAGAATTTTATCTAGAAAGACTAGAAAAATGACACAATTCATAAATTTTGGACATGCGTAAGAGTTATCACCACGAATGGACAGAGACATGAGCTACAACATAAAGTACTCAATCTCATCTTGTATATCTTTTCAAAATTGATAAAAACTTATAGCAAATTTTTATTCGGAAAACTAAATATAAACTCCTTCTAGCCATAGACAAATAATCAAATTCATTACTAAATGAACTCTAGCTCCTTTGCATAGTGAATATTGTTAGGAAAATACTCTTCCAGGAATCTATTTCTGAACATCATGAAGGCTTTCAAATGTATGGTGGTGAGATCTTATTGTATCAGTTGTGTGTCTTGCAATTTTCAAGTGACGCAGTACATCCTAATGTTGTTTTGCCATAGTATCATTCTCGCTACTATAAATATGTAGTCATTATCTTTATTGCTCCAACCATATGGGACACCAAAGGAGTGGTGGGTTTATCCGAATATTAAAATATCAAAATAATTAGATTAGACATATCTCGCAACTATCATAATCAAATTCTTTTATCACATCTAACATATTATAATAGTACTAACTTCCACAGGTTAATCAAGGATCAAACTACTCTGATACCACTGATATAATATCCTAGAAAACTAGAAAGTATCAATCCTACTAGTAAGATAAAACATAATGATTTTATTATATATGTATACATATAGTATACAAAGTACACATCATTACTATCAATTCTCAATACAAACAACATAAGATAAAAATCTTAATCTATCATCATGTAGAAGTCTCGCTTCCAGCTCCTCTTGTAAAAAAATATACTCTGATATCAAGTACAATCATACTCATACTCCAACCAAGAGTGAGCTAATGAAAAATAACCAAACTTATGCCATTATCATTAAATCATCAAATTACAACCATCATGCATATGTCCAAATCATGCAAATGAATACCAACAAACTCATAATTAGTCACACAACATGTCATGACTAAATGTTAAATTTCTTTTGAAATACTTTAACTACGATCAATATGTCTCATCAAAGCTAACACATGACAAATACCATAAGAAAATCTTCAACAATCTTCTTCCTTGAAAGCATTTATTGTTCTTTATATCTTGCCTTTATTTCCATGAAGCAACCTTCCTGTGTGAGATAAAATCAAGTCTTTAATGTTGCAAAAAAAACATTATATCTTCATCATCAAAACTTCAATGTTCATGACTTATTGAGATAAAAACTTCATCAACACTTTCTGAGTAAATTTTTACTCATACTTGAAATATGTCAACAATCTCCCCTTTTGATGATGATAAAAAGAAACTTAAAGACTTGTGATTGATATCCCGAAAAAGAAACTT
>JAMXMO010000972.1:0-27053 GCA_030347555.1 Lablab purpureus | reverse complement strand
TTTTTATAGGTGTCATACATGGTACATATAACTTATTTTCAAACTTTATTTATTTTTATTTTAGTTCACAATACGTAAGTCGTTGTTAACATATAGCACTTCTTCCTGAGTTTACGAAGAACACAAACAATGTTCTGAGGAAGCTTAGGGCACAAAAAGTTGAGATTGAAAACTTGCATAGGTTCAACATTAGTTCATTCTTTTGTGTGTTCTTCAACTTGAAAGTTAGTTATATATAACACTTAAAGGAAAAGTCATTGCAACTCCTTTTCTATTCGTTGAGAAGCTCCAACTCTTGTGACCATCTCTTCTTCAAGTAACATCTCATTTGTTGGAAAGACTTATTGGGCCTTGGTTAAAGTGCTTTTACATAAACTAGTAAAGCACATGTTAGACAAGTGGCCTCAATTAACTTAAGAGGGGGTGAATTAAGTTCAACTAATTTTTCTAATTTTCTTAATTCTTGTTTTATTTCTATAAGAAACTTATTAAGTTGCACTTTTGTTTTAAGATTAATGATGAATGCAAAATAAATATCAATAAACAATTCAAATAATAAATATAAAAAGTATAAGGAAGAAGAAGTGCAAACACAATTTATATTGGTTCGGTCAAAACCTTGCCTATGTCTAGTCTTCCAGTTCTCAAGTCACCCACTTGAGATTTTCACCATCTTTGTATATTCTTTACAAAGGATGAACACTCAATCATGTCAGGAACTCTTTTCCCTTGTGTTTGAGTTTCTTATACAGAGAGCATATCTCTTTATTACAACCGAAATTCTTTAAATACTATTGAACTCTCTTTTGAAGAGTAGATAATACAAATTGAAGATCTTGTAAGAACTCTCAATAGAACTTTTGCAAGTGTTTGGCCAAGAGTAATTTTGTAAGTAATAAAATTCACAATGTTCAAAGTTCTCTGTTTTTGAAGTAAGAACTCATATTTATAGTGAAACTTTCGAACCTTGATGTCTCTTTGAAAGAGTTATGATTTTTCATGGAAGAGATGTGAGTTTTCATGAAAGAGATATAAGTTTTCACAAAAATGGGCGATGAAGATTTCATGAAACGACTCTTGTTGAGCTGGGTAGAACTTTGGCACTAGAGGAATGTGCCTTATGGATGCCAACACGAACTGGGTTGGAACTTCAACTCTCTTACACGTTGCGACAGCACAACCCAGTTGGATACACAGTACCCATTCATCTTCCTGTGATCAATCAAGTATTTAGTAGCAACAGGGCAGTAAAGATTTCGCATAATTGTCCAGTTGCTAGATTACGACCTTATGCTGGAAAATACATGCCTGGGGCAGTTGTAGCTGTTCGAGTTCCTCTCCTACATCTTTCTAATTTCCAAATATATGATTGGCCTGAGGTTTCAACAAGAAATTATGCTTTGATGGTTTTGATGCTTCCATCAGATAATGCTAGACAATGGCATGTGCATGAGTTAGAACTGGTGGAGGTAGTTGCCGACCAGGTTAGCAATTTTCCATTTTATTCACTTACCTTTCTATCACATTTTATTTCCATCTTACAGGCCTTTACATTTTAATTGCACCCAATTATTTTACATTGATATGTTTTTCATTCATTACATTGTAGCTAAGTTACTAAATTTTGGAATTGTGACAGTGATTTTTTTATATTTGTATGTTATTATTTCTAATAGATGAGCTTAAGTTATTTGATAACTGTTTCATGTATAAATTCTCTTAAGTTCAATTTGTTATGTTTCTGCATTTTTATAAATAACTCTTTCTTTCTTTCAAACATAAAGTGATTTTGGATAAATTTATTAAAAATTGACTTTTACTCTTTTGGTTTAGAGTAAAACAGCAAATAGTTTTGTGAATTGCAAGTTGTGTTTTTCTTTTCTAAATTCATATGAATGTGTGCCTGCTTTCCACTATGAATAGCTATGATAAAGAAACCATCAGAAGATTAAATGATGTACTACGATGTAACGAAACATTTGCAAGAAAAGTATATGATGTGGGAACCATCAGTTTCTTTTACCACATTAGTCTTTCATTTTATTGTGCCTTCAAATTGCCTATTATGATAATTGTCTCCTACATTAGGTAGCTGTTGCTCTTTCACATGCTGCAATTATAGAAGAGTCAATGAGGGCAAGGGATCAGCTCATGGAGCAGAATGTTGCACTGGATTTGGCAAGAAGAGAAGCAGAAACTGCAATCCGAGCTCGGAATGACTTTTTAGCTGTTATGAACCATGAGATGAGAACTCCCATGCATGCAGTTATTGCACTCTCCTCATTATTACAGGAAACAGATTTGACTGCTGAGCAACGTCTAATGGTGGAGACAATATTGAAAAGCAGCAATTTGTTGGCTACCCTGATCAATGACGTTTTGGATCTTTCACGGCTTGAAGATGGCAGTCTTCAACTTGAAGCAACAACATTTAACCTTCATTCTTTGTTCAGAGAGGTGAATTCTTGATGTTAAATTCTGAAATTCCATTATATTAGTCTGACTTTATGTTAAAACCAGATGTGGTCAGACCTGTTATTTTGCTTGCAGGTCCTTAACTTGATTAAGCCCGTTGCATCTGTTAAAAAGTTATCACTCACTTCACATTTGGCTTCACATTTGCCAATGTATGCCATTGGTGATGAAAAACGTCTCATGCAAACTATTCTGAATGTTGTTGGTAATGCTGTTAAGTTCTCGAAGGAGGGCTGCATTTCCATCACTGCTTTTGTTGCCAAGCCTGAATCTTTTAGAGATGCTAGAATTCCTGAATTTCTTCCAGTACCAAGTGATAGCCACTTTTATTTGCGTGTACAGGTTTGTTTCTTCAAGCTTAGTTAATAATATTCTGCCTGGGGTATTGCGTTGTCTGTTATCCGACTTAAAATATGGAGTACAAGTCTTGTAAATATTATAGGTAAAAGATTCAGGATCAGGAATTAATCCACAAGATATCCCAAAGTTATTCACCAAGTTTGCACAAAACCAATCATTAACAACAAGAAATCCTGCTGGAAGTGGACTTGGCTTGGCAATTTGTAGGAGGTACTACATTCTTGTTTGTTCACCTTAAACTAGGATGTTAAGCACATGTTTTGTTTGTTATTCCTTAGAATATTGTCACATTGGTATCGGGTTTCTTTTACAATTCCTATTTGAGTTTTTTCTGTTGATTATGTTTTGTACTTGATTATGAACAGGTTTGTAAATCTAATGGAAGGGCATATTTGGATTGAAAGCGAAGGTATTGGTAAAGGATGTACAACCACGTTTATTGTAAAACTTGGAATCCCAGACCAATCAAATGAATTCAAGTTACCTTTAGCACCTAAAGTTCAAGGAAATCATGTTCATGGATGTACAAACTTTGCTGGGCTCAAGGTTCTTGTCATGGATGACAATAGGTCAGTCACAAATTCATTCTTGTACCTTTAGCTCTGAAATTTGTTTCTACATCATTTACTCACTACTAGTTTTTTTTTTAATTTTTTAAATAAAATGTTGGTGCTATTGCGTCACTATGTTTTTTGTCATCCCAACTATATTGGCATCACAAACAACATCAATCATTTGCAGCAACCCTGAATATCATAAAAGAAAAAAATACAAAAAAGTGAGAGGGCCAAGTCAAAACCCACTATGAAACAAACCTATAACAAGGTAGAACACATTTATCTCTAAAAAACTTCGGATTAAGAAATTTGGGAACATTATCCACCAAATGAGTCCCTAAGGTACAATACTGTAATCAACAAGCTTATCGATGTACATATTACCCTCTCTTAACCTTATAATATTACATGAATATTTTCTTTTAATCTGGTGTAACAAACTCCCAACAATTTTCTGTTTTTTTCTCTCTTTGTCATATACAGATATATATAATCTCACTCCATGATAAATGATATACACAAATTTGTCATGGTATTAGAGCCCTTTATGCACTCTTATTATTTCCTTCACATCATCATGAACAGGGATTCCAAACACACGCCCAATGTTAATAGCGACTTTTATATCTGAGTGAGAACCCAATCATTGCTCTTGTGTGTTACATAATTTCTACTCTTTGTGAGGTACATGCACTTTTCTTTTTCCTGAGTGAAACTCCGTTTAATCAGATCAGGAGATTATGTGTTATTTTTTTGTCATTCTTTTGAACACATTTTACGTGTTGTGTTAATAAGAACTGATCCTTTGATCTTGTTAACTTTGAAAATTCTGCTTGATTGCCTCAGGTATGATATCTTCTAGTTGTGAGCTGAAGCATTGTGTTAAGCTTTATGAACATTTTGTGGTTAAATTATTTTTCCTCTTTTAGCAAAGCTTATTGCTAAAAGAATGCTTTAAGACGTGCAAGAGGTATTCCCAATCCAAGGTGTCAAACGCCTTGCTAATGTCTGCTTTGATAGCCATATTTCCAGCCAAACACTTCCTCTTTAATATTAATCCCTCCAGAAACAACACCTATACAGTCTGATATGTTTGTACCTTTTATAAAACCTCTTTGAGTAGGATAAATCAGTTTATAAGAAAATAACCAATTCTATCAGCCGATATTTTTTAATGATCTTGAACTTGGAATTTGATAATGCAATAGGCCTGAAGTTTCTAGTCTTTCAGCACTTTTGTCTTTGGAAATGAAGATCAATAAGCTTGGATTAGAATTGCAGCATAGCTTGTATGTGGTCTTGAGATATGATGTTCCAAAAAGTTTGAAAAGAATTTTGGGATATCATAGAAAAGTAAACTTAGGTTGATTACTTGTGTTAAGCTCAAGCTCCAATTTCTCGGGACCCAATTGTGTTTTTGAAAGCAAGATGCTGTGAGGAATGCTGTCATTGCCAGTTTCTAATCCAATGCAAATAGGTCTTACATCAAGGTTTATGCAATTAAAATTTATAATTTACAAGCTCTAAAAGTGTTCAGGACTTCATAGCATCATATCAGATGGACGAAAATGTAGAATTTGGAGATTACATATATTCAATTCTGGTAACATTTTTTATTAACTTTTTAAAGTAAGTTTTTAATTGGACTTAGTTTGTTAGGACACGGAATTAATATTGATCATGATTTCTTGTGGAAGATGTAAAGTAAGTTTTTAATTGGACTTAGTTTGTTAGGACACGGAATTAATATTGATCATGATTTCTTGTGGAAGATGTAAAGCTTGTTGAATTTCTAAAACCACACCTTATTGCTGGCCTTCGAAGTATTTTGTCCTTCTTTACAATAGCTAAATCTGAAACATCCGTAGCAATTGCTCTATTACATGCTTATTTCCGTATTTTTTATATGCCTTTTTTATTTGGACATTTCATTTAAGAAATGTGAATATGTATATCTTTTAATGTAGTTTACAAGATATTTTTGAAAAATGCTGCCAAAGCAAACTCTTCTAAAAGTCAAGGGAGGGCACATGAATGGTGTTATATTTCTACATCTAAAACATCTTCTTGTAGAAGAGAGTTGGACTTTGAGCATGTGCAAAGCACAGGCTCACGCTTCCTTGTAGTGCAAGCATTGAAATCTTAGCTATTAATAGAGGTTTGATATATCACAAACTTACCTTCCTAAAAAGGTTAAGCATTAGGTGAATGCACCAGAATAGTTTTATATCTCTAACAAATTAGGTTGCTAATTTCTTTCTTTTCCATTGTGAATGGTCTTCTAATTACTAATGGCTCCTTTGGGTCATGCTTTGAATTTCAATTGTTGCTACCATGATACATTCTAAAATTTTAATTTAATAGAACTATTAAATTTAAGTAAAAATGTATGTGGTTTTCTACTAATTATTCGTTAAATTCCCTTGATTGGTATCCTAAATCTACATGTAATATGAATTTATCAATGTGCAGTCTTATTCTTGTTATTTGCCTTCTACTTCCAATAAAGTCAAAATTGCTCAGTGGCTGCTAGAATTGCTGTGTGTGAAATAGGAAGCAAAGCAAGCCATTGAAGTTTATTGTTTTGTTTGATCGTTTCATGACTGATGGTGAAACTTGTGTGCAGGGTTAGCAGGACAGTAACAAAGGGACTTCTTATGCATTTAGGATGCGATGTTACCATTGCAAGCTCAAGTGAAGAGTGTCTTCGTGTTGTTTCTCTGGGACATGAAGTGGTCTTCATGGATGTTTGTACAGGGTTAGATGGTTATGAACTAGCAGTACGTATACATGAGAATTGCTTATCATTTAAAGCGAATGGGATTGTCATGTTGAAGTCTTCGACTTTTACAAGTCCATTGTTTCTTACCTTTTATAAAAATGATAAGAAATCACATTTTAAAACTTTTTATATTTTGAAGAAAATATCATTCAAAATGTATTAATACTTTTGCATAACCAATTATAGAAAAAATATTAGAATAAGAAGTAAATTATGGAATATATAATTATTAGTATTAAACTATTTTAAATGATTTATTTTTCAACATTTATTTTTATTTCTTTTGTTAAAATAATTTTTTTAAAATAGTTTAAAATCTATTTTAAAATATTGTTTAAGAAAGTGTATAGCATATAAAATAGATAAATAACGAGAATACATAAAAGATCTTTTAATAATAAATTGAGAATTAAATATGTTTTGGTTTTTAACCATATATTCAGTTATATCTAAAACAAACTATCAATCAATTTTGTCCTTGTGTTTATCGTTGAAGTTGTAAATCATTCCTAATAATAAATTAACATTAAAATAAATCCATTGCAAATGAAGTTCCATAGTCCGAACTCATCATCAATCCCACAAATTAACTCCTCTCTCCTTTTTCCTTTACCCCTCTATTACCATGCCGAAGAAACATGGTAGATACGGAAAAGAGAAAAAGTTCAGACCGAGAAAGCATAAAGATTATGAAGAAAAGGTGACTTTGCTACAATTGTAAGTGCTATGAACAAAAACAAAAATAAGGAAAAAAGATGAAATTTTACAAGATTATGAACATAAACAAAAATAAGCAAAAAAGATGAAATTTTACAAGATTATGTCTAGTTGGAATGATCTGAGAGAGAGCGTAAGAATATAAAGCAGAAGCTTGCCCGAAAGGTTGGGAGAAAGACAAGGGATGATTCTTATAAGATATGAACTTGCGGAAGGAATGAAAAGGTATTTGACTAAGATGGGGACGGGTATTCCCGACGGTGCTTGACCTAAGAGATAGAAACGAGAACGAGACTAAGAAAACAAGATATTGGAGAGGAAAGAAGTAGTGCGAGTAAAGTAGGGGAGATAAATGAATCCAGATTCTAAAAGAGAAAAAACTCAGACTTCATGAAAGATATGACATACAGCACAACTGATAACTTAAAGTAGGAGGTAGACTTTATTGACAATCATTCTAATATAAGGTTCAATCACCATAAGCTTGATAAGAGATTAGCAGAACAACATGATTCCTTTGATTTTGAATTTCAAGAAATACCGAGGAAGTCCATAGAATATACCATTCAAATAACCCCTAAATGGTCCAACAAAAGAACGTGAACCTGTTGGAAGGAATTCAATTTTATCAAAGGACCATCCAACAGATAATATCGTAGGACATCCTAATAAAAGAGTAAGAACAAGATGATCTTACAAAGATCAATCTGCCTTGTCATCTCTGAAGGCTTGGCAATATTATAATTGCTACTTTAGAAGAATATGTGAAGTGAACAACCTCGATAAACAAGAAAATGTTATATCATATACGCAGCATCGAGCCTTATCATTCAAAAAATAAAGATGGATAGACAGATGCCGGTAAACCATTAGCAATTAGCTAGTGGGTCCAAGCTTCCCTGTACACAAGGCATTAAATAAACCTTCAAATTTCCAAGTCTAACCACAGTTGGACGTATATGGAATCATTTACCAATAATCATTGCAAGAGCATTTCCCATCCTTGATATGATGAAACCGGTATGCATCTCTGACCACTATCTCTCTTCCAGTAACTATTGATATATACTTCATTGCCGTATGGCAGTCCCCACAAACCCGAAGATTTTTAAATACTCTAATAGGTTTTGGTTTCGGGGTACTTATAAGAGCAAATGTCACTGCAATTTTTTCGCTGTGTTGAAACAGATAGTGATCCTTCTGTTCATCCTCCACGTCATGAAGAACGAAATCCGTATTTGGGACATAACCCAAGTTCTTTATTTTTAAAGCCAATTCATCAAGTTCATCGTATATCTGTTTAACCTGGGGGTGTGAAGTATCCCCTACGTGGAATTTGTGCATCTGGTTGTCGACTTCAATCCAGCTATAACCTATTTCTTTTATCAAATTTTTCTGTTTCATGACTTTCCTTATGGCTGCTACATCGTCCCACCTCCCTTCTGACGCATACAAGTTTGACAGTAATATATAGGTAGCTGGATCATGAGGTTCCCGCTCAAGAATCATTTTTGCAGCACGCTCCCCAAGCTTGGTGTTACGATGAACCCGGCAAGAACCAAGAAATGTACGCCATACCAATGCATCGGCATCAAAAGGCATTGAACTAATAAATTCAAGGGCTTCTAAAAGCAATCCAGATCGACCAAGCAAATCAACCATACATGCATAATGTTCCGTCCTTGGACTGATACCATGATTGTAATGCATAGAATTGAAGTGTTTCCATGCCTCATCAATCAAACCAGCGTGACTACAGGCTGATAAAACCGCAATATAAGTGACCTCATTAGGCTTTGCACCTATTTCAAGCATTTCATAGAACAATTCTAAAGCTTTTGTAGCGAATCCATGTTTTGCCAAACCACTTATTATAGAGGTCCAAGTTATTACATTACGATGCTCCATGTCATTAAAGACCTGCAAGGTAGCTTCTTTGTTTCCGCACTTGGAATACATAGAGATTAAAGCATTATTAATGCATAAATCGGTTCCGAACCCTGACTTCACTACGAGGGCATGAATTTGTTCACCCTTACCGATTGTACCTATACAAGCTGCGCCGCTTAAGAGGCATGCATATGTAAAAGGACTAGCTCCAATAGCAGGGTGCTCAATAGCATGGTTAAAAGATTCTTCAGAATCAAATTCTTTAGCATTTGCATCAATAGCAGTACTGTACGAAATCAAATTCTTTTCAAATAAGATATTGAAAGCTTTTCGAGCACAATCCGTTCTTCCAGACCTTGCATACATGTTAATAAGAGAATTCCCCACACAATTAATTGCGGAAAGGCCTAGTTTAATTGTCTGGCCGTGAAGTTGTTTGCCGAAGCTAAAATCAGGAAGATTTGCACAGGCCTTGAGGACGGTGGAGAATGTGAAGCAATTTGGTGCAACATGACCAAGAAGCATGTTACAAAACAATTTCATGGCTTCCTGCTCTTCTCTGCCCTGTACATATCCAGAGATGTGAGCAGTCCAAGACATGACATTATGACGTGGCATGCTATTAAATACTTTCCTAGAATTTTCTACTGATCAATCTACTGCACATTTAGCATACATGTCCACCAGAGTACAACCCACACAGACATCAGAAGCCAGTCCAGACCTGATAACCCAAGAATGTAATTGCTTCCCAAGTGAGAAGAATCCCACATCCACGCTGGCCGATAAAAGACTAGTTAGAGTAAAGCTATCAGGAGTATGGTCACTTACTAACATACTGCAGAATAAATCAACAGCATCGGTGAGCAAACCCAGTTGAGCAAATCTAGTAACCATCAAAGTCCAAGTAACTAGATTTTTGTCCCGCATTTTGTCAAACACCATGCGAGCTGATTGGATATCACCACTGCCTTTGGCAAACATATCTATTAAGGCACAACCAACACAGACATGAGAATCAAAGTATCCGGTCTTCAATAGAAAGGCAAATATTACAAGGCCAGTAGAAAAATATCGAGCATTAGAAGAAGATCGAATTGAGGCGGAAAAGCAATATTCATTGGGATAAATCCCGAGTTGGAGCATGCGAAGAAAGGTAAGAAGGGCGTCGGAGTGCATGGTGTTATTCGCAAAACAGGAGATGAGAGCAGTCCAGGAGACCAAGTCTCTCTTATCGCCCATGCCTTGGAATATTGAAAGCGCGTTTTGGCAGTCCCCGCATTTAGAGTAGAGGCTAATGAGTGAGTTGAGAAGAACAGTGTCGAGGGGGAGTCGAGAGCGAATCAACTTGTGGTGAATGAGTTTACCAAGGCCCAAGTTACCAGACCTGATGCAGGCTTTGAGGAGAAGGGAGGAGTTGATAAGTTTGTGACGGATACCACCCTCCTCCGCCGGCAGCGTAAGCGTCAGGTCAAGCGTCGAGATGGCTTTGCGGAGTTCTGAACTTCGGCGGCCATGGACATGAATCGGCAAAGGAACACACAGGCAGCTTAAGCTCGCCATTTCCCACACTCTTCTCTGCCACCACTTTTCTCTCTTACCTCTATCTCCAATTTTATAATATTTACTGTTTTGCTTTATAAGGTACTAAAGTTTGGGATAATCATATATCTGTTTTTATTAATTTTTTATTGAATTACTAATTTATATTTTAGGCAAATATCTTATTTTAATATTTTATTATTTAACAGAATTTTCAACCGATGAAAAAATTATGCGTGTCAAACCATCTTTTTTCTTAAAGTTTGCGTATTATTCAATGAGATAAAAGAAAACTATTTAAAACATTTATTGGCCAATTGTTTTGCACGATTAACTTTTGTTATGTAAAAGTAACTCCACATGAACACAAGAAAGAAGGCCTACTGCTGTATTAAAGTAATTCCACATAAGCAAATAGAAAAAAAAAATAGAGATAAAATTCAGTCTATAACAAAATGGCAAATATAAAGGCTTATTTTCAAAATGATATTTAAAAGCAGTTGATAGTATAAGTAAAAGTTGGTTGTGTAAAATTAATAAGGTGAATCGGTGTTAAATTTTTTTAATTTTATTAAATCTTAAAAGAAAATTTTTGAAACAGTTAAACTATAAGATTTAAAATTCTCGCAAACAATAATTATATAAAAAATAGAAAAAATTATAAGATAGAAAAGATACATAAAAGATTTTTAAATTGGTTTAAATTTATATGCTTCTATGTCTCCAATTCATCTAAATTGAGAGACTTTTTTAGATACAAAATTTTGAAAGTTGAGATATTGCACAGGAGTAAACTAAAAAAACATTGAAGTCTGTGTATTCAAATTGAATAGAAATTGCACGTGTTGTAAAAAAAAAAATCTTATTTTTTCCCTGTAAGATTGAGTAATGCTAGCATTTCTAGTTACGAAAGTTATCATCTCTAGTTACAAAACTAATAATCAAAGACAAATTCTGCAATCAAATAAATTGTATCTAATGACAGTCAAACAAACCATTTTACACTACAAAAATTTATCTAAGCTAAAACCCAGACAGATACACCAAAACTTATGGGACCTCAAGCACAAACAGCTTCCCTTTCGTGATGCACACGCCTGCGCTCCATGAATGTCAGTCGAAAATTCTTAAATCTTCCATCCTTTATTGCTTCTCTTATTACATGAAAGAACATTAGGTAGTGGTGTGTATTATGGCTGCAAAATTCAGTATAAAACAAATCTTACACGTTTAAAGTATTAATTATTTGTAATATTATTGTTTAATACTACAATTTAAAGAAAAGAAATTCATACATTTCTAGTAGAGTCTATGTGAGCATTTCATGAACATTAAATAAGTGATTGACGTACGCTTTAGTATGATTCTTGCATGTATAACAGGTGCAGTTTCCTAAAATGGGAAATATATCTTTCCTGCATGAAAACACAAGCAGAAAGATGAGTAAACAAGGTGATATTAAGTTTATTTCATTTTTAATCAATATGTTCTTTGTTGAAATATCTCATAATATCAATACTATCGTTGGAACATTTTAGATTATTTTATAAATCATCTCTTACAATTCAATATTAATTATATTGTATTCTGTCTTTATTCTCTCCTTTCCTCTCTCTACACTTTAATCCCTTAATACCAATGATCAGATGTTCGATATGATTTGCTGTGAAACCATGGTTTGCCGGCTTAACGAATTTCTTTATGGACTTAAAGGTCTCTCCATAGTTGGTTTGGTAGAATCCCATACTAAAGTGCAGCAATTTAGTATTAGTTGCAAAAAAGTTTACCTCTGTCTTCTCTCGTTTAGTATTGTGTGGAAGATATTGCTACAATTGACAGTGATCAGCATGACTTACTTTAGTTGAATTAACTAAAACTTTGGTGAACCTATAAGCTTAGGTTGTTAGGGGGAGCCAGTTGTGAAGCAAAATATACAGAAATGGAACATTTGGAAACATATGGCTTAGACCTTGCTCAGAGAGTTGAAAACAATAGGATTTATGTGATGCATCTTTAGGCAGTTTATTTAAGTTATGGATCTGAACCATTAGTATTGTAGCTATTGACGTTCCTCTCATTGCTTTTCCCAGCTTACATCCTCGCAGTGAATAATGTATTAAGTGATGTTGGATTTATCTAAGATTCTGTAAATGGTATATATGATAGAAACTTCTAATCCAACATAGGGTTATTAAGAAGTCATTGAATGGTGTAAGAGTGATTTTAAATTTCAGTAGTACAAACCCGATTATGAAATTTCAAATTGAACATTTTTAGAACATATATCCAGCTATATTTGGAAAGCGACTGTCTCAAAATATCATAAACAATGATAAACTATAGAGAATTTCCTTGCATTCTGTTCGGAAACAATATTGTGTAATAAAAGATACTGGTCAAGTAGACAAGAACTTACCATAATTATTAACAATAAATAGCAAAAGTTAAATCATGAGAAATATCAAGATGAACATTACTGTACCTGATAAATGTCAAAAACCTTTCCAACTATGTGGTGTAGACATCAACAGCTTGTTCCAAGATAGCAATTTGTTCTCTATCTCTGTCAAATTATACCCACAGAGAGAGAAGAAAGGGTATTACAAAAGTGTTCCACATTATAAAAGAATACAAAAATACATTTTCCAAGAAGAAATTAAAAAGCCTATTAATCTCTCTAACCACTACAAGAATTCCTACACACAGTCTGTGAGCTGACACCAAAAGGAAGCAAGATGTCCATATTTGTATCATGATAAAAATAATCTTCAGATTCAGATAAGTTCTAAAGCATCACTGAAGCAAAAAAACATATAAAAGAAAACAAGGAACAAATCCACAAGACAGTGCTGCTTCAATCAATTCCATGACATGACTCACAATTCAGGTTACAGGATGACTGGTGCTTGTTACATTGAACAAACTAATTATATTAGAAATATTTTTAACTCTTACAATTGCAAAAATCCAAGCCAGACTATCATGGCCACCATGATGTTTGAAGCTGTAAGAATCCTATATAGAAAAGATGATCATCAATTGAGAAGTTCGTCTTTTCAATAACCAATTGATTTTTATCTAAGTTACTTGCAATTAAATCAAAAAAATAAAACTCAGAAGTTGTGAAATCACATTTTTTTATTTGGCAGTCATTTCCAAGCCTAGAAGAAGATCCTTGTAAATCATGTCCTATTCTAAGATATTAGACTTTATAATTGCTTGTCCTCAATATTCATAGAAATAAGAGTGATTTAACAAAATCAACCATAAAACCAAATAATTAAAATACCAAAGAAGAAATGTATCTTACAACTTCTTAGTATCATATCGTGCCCATGATATTGAAAGGAAGAGTCGAACCGAAAGAATCATAGAGGTGAGGCTGTACAAGGGTGGTCCATAGCGTTGATGTTGTTCCTCCATGAACCTGCCAGTAAATAAGAGTTCTCATATGAATCTTATTCATATATTATTAATTATTATCATATGCAAATAAAAAGAGAGAAAACTTAAACAACATTGAAAACAATAATTTTGTATCCATCGTCATCATTTATTTGGCGAGCAAAATCAAGTAATACCTACAACTCAAAAAAATGCCTTGGAATGAGTTAAGATAACCAATGCCTATCCAAGTACACACAAGTTAGTTCAAATACAAACAAATTAATCAGAAAAATATAAATGATGATATCAGTAACAAATTAATATTATCAGAAAAACCTGAAAGAAGGAGCTAGACCCATTATTTTAAAACATTGAAAGCAAATGTATAAGCTAAAATAAGTTGCATAAACTGATTTAAGTAGACAAAATGAAAGAATGGATGCCAAACATAAAAAAAAAAATAGGCCGCCACAACCTTGTATTAAACAATTTAAGATAGCCATACCTGAGGTACACCAACAAGGTACTTCACAAGTGTTTTATAGACTCCTGTTGCAGAGCCAAGCTGGGCTAATTGCCTCCTCCTGTAATAGGTAAGTTGTTTAATATATTTCTTGTATCAATTCATGCACAACCAACCAGACAAGGGTTAAGCCCCACCTGTCCATTTGTTGTTTCCACATTAAAGCATATCGGTCATGTATGCTACCACCAGAATTTACCAAAGTATCAACCTCTGCTTGCTTATTCCTCGCGCTCCCGTTGTTGTCTAAGTAACGTTCCGCGAAAATATTGAGGCAAATATGTCATAACTATGTATAAATTTTGTTGAGTTAGATGATAAAGAGGTACATTGGAATATATGAAGAATATACAATAGTATTTCAATTATATTTTAGAATATTTTAAGGTCAGTTTCCATATTATCTACTAGGATTGGTTCCATATTTCCTTATAATCCCATCATTTGTTTCTTTCTTTAGTTTGAATTATGATCAGATATTAGTATAATTAAGGTCAATGATTCATCTTCCTAATAGGGGCTTCAACAATACATCCCCGCTCCCACACAAAAGAAAAACGTGTTTCACCTTGTATCTTTGATAGTTTGGTCCAAAAGTGGCTTAGAAAAACGTTCAATCACCACACTAGCTTGAAATCCATGTAAATGAACAATATCTCAAATGAAATGAGGGATTACTAAACTAAATAAATAGGAGTACGCAGTAGTGGGATCCACCTCAATTAAACTTGTTTCCTTACCTCCTGCCTTTAGTAAGCCTTCTACAAAATCCACATAGATGTTAGACCACATGTGAGTGGGTATGGTATGAGAGATGGCTCTACAAACTATTGGACATCTCTTTTTATCCTTTCCCAGTATAATAATGCTGATAGCCTCTCAGCAATGCGATAGAACCCAAAATGTCCCCCAGTTGCTAAACTATGGAATTCAACTTTTCTGTTATGTTGAGGAGTATATGGAGCAGTAACCTCATAAATTATTCCTTTCTTATCACAATAGGAATGAAAATCATTTAAGGTGTATTCACCAGCACCATCTGTTCTAAAAACTTTGATAGATAGCGCACATTGTTTCTCCACCATTGTCTTCAGCCTTCTAAACACCTCAAATGCCTCACCTTTTCTTTTAATCAAATAAACCCACAATTTTCTAGTAAAACCATCAACAAAAAAAATGAAATAGCATTAACTCCAAGGGAAAATACCTCCATAGGTCCACACACATCTGAAAAGATGACTTCCAATAGTGTTTTTGCTACTGGAATGTTGGATTTGAAGAAGTTTCTGGTCTGCTTGCCTAATAGAGAACCTTTACATAATTCCTTTGGTTGCTTGATAGAGAGCAAGCCATGCACCATCCCTTTCATATTTAGTAGACTCAGACTTCTAAAATTTAGAAGCCCAAATGTTTGGTGCCAAAGCCTACTCTGATCTTCCATGATAGCTGCAAAAGGATGACTTTCACCAATCTAAATTCCAATTTCAAAGGTTCAGTTATTTGATAGAGAAGCCTTCAAAATTAGTTTTCTCTTCCTGTCATAAACCTTCATCATATTCTGCTCCATATTCATGGCATATCCTTTCTACAATAGTAGCCCAAGGCTTAACAAATTGGTCTTCATTTGTGGCACATAAAGAACATTTTATGAATGATTATTTTCCATCTTTTCTTTGAATCAAAAATTTGCTCATCCTTTCATCTACAACAGTGTTATGCAAACATCGCTGTTCTTTTGACTCTTTCATCCAGATTAACAAACCACCCTTTATTTCCAGTCATGTGATTTGGACACTCCAAATACCAATAATTAGATTTGGTACAATCTGATGTTGTCACCATGAGAAAAAAATTATCTGAATCAGAATCAGAGTCATCTTTATCACTTTGTGCCATTTGAGCTTCATCCACCTCACTTGCTTTCCTTTATTGTTGTAGCATTCATATGCAAAATATCAAAAATTTTCTGACCCGTCTTCTTGCTAAAAGTTCCACAACCTCCATTCTTCTTGTGGTCATCACCACTAGTGTTCTGATTTGAGAACATGTTGAAGCCTTTTATTCCACTTCCTTCTCCAATAAATACCAACAACCATCAAAGCAATACCATCCTTCATGACCTATCTCGTCACTACTCCAGGACCAAGCTCCCTAAATATTGGAATTTAATTTTAAATTCAAAATTCTAGATTGAAATTGTCTCTCCTGTTGTGTCAACCCCATGTTTGCTCCCTTTTGTTTTGTTGTTCATTCCATGAAATTCAGCCCTAGTGTGCCCTTCATTCTAGCCACCCTCTTCTTTGGCTTAGTCTTCATCATGCATTTTACAAGCATGTTTCAAACAGTTTTCCAGCTATTGTGTCATCCCTCCCACATTCCTTGACCTTGTTCTTTATTTTGACCATTTCTTCATCAGTTTTTTATACACCGTGAAATCTCTAGAATCCCCTGATACCTATATTCCTCTTAAGGTTTTGATCTCCTTCAGAGAGTTTCAAATAGTTTCTGGCCATTGTTGCCAATCAACCATTGTCATTCCAGCAAGTTTGGATCTCTATTTTAGCATCCATGACCTCTCCAGTGCTTTACATAGTATTTTGTTAATGTTTTTCTCTCCTTGTCGAGTCAATCTCCACTACTCAGACATGCCATCTTTGTTTTAAATATTGCACAGTGAGATTAGGCATAACAACCTAGCCCCAAGACTTTCTTAGAGATATGAGCCTTGCAGTGCTGCTTTCCTAAATATATCAACCTGTTCTCATGGTTTTCCCCAATATATAAGCTTGGTCAGCTGGCCTGGCAATACTCCCAAAGAATCATCCTAGTTCCTCCATTATCTCAGATTATGCAGTTTGATTTCTTTATTTAAAGAATTTAATTATGATAAGCTTACAATTTAGTAAGCTTTAGCTTGAGGGGAAGTGTTAAAATATAAGAAAATGTCTTTTATAGGCTAATAATTCTAACTCCATTACCTAAACTACAATGAATCTAGACATCTTGAATAGTGGTATTACCATGTAGTTTGCATTCGCAACATACACTTTATAGACTTATGGTTTCCTTTATGATTTCCACCAAGATGAATTATATAAAATAACTACAGTGTAGAAACAAAAGCAAAAAAAGCAAGCAAAATGAACTTTACTACAGCTAATTGAAATTGATGTAAAGGAAATTAGAGGCTTGTTATATTCAAAACAAGCATTCAAGTCAAAGGCAAGGTGGTACCTGTGTTAAATACATGTTCAACATTTTTAATTTGGAAAGATTCTAAAGCCTTCAATGTATTATGAAGTTTATCTTTCAGCTGCCCAAATGTAGGGGCAAGGGCAAACTCAACACTGTCAGGTGAGGACTGCTGCTTCAGCTGCATCCATAAAATACTTGTTTTTACTTCAAATGTATACAGTTCACTGAAATGGGTGTTTTACCAAGACAGATAACGCTACAGTTATGGATAGCTATACGATCTTTCCATATTTCCCTACTTATGTAAAATAAAAGGATATCTTCAACAAAATCATTTTACAGGAGCTTTTCAAAAACTACTCTAATGTTAAGAAAAAAAGGTTAGAATGAAATGTTGAAGAGAAATTCTGAAGTTATCATGTCCTGTATTCACGAGATGCAAACAGTGCCTTTATAAAGGTCAGATAAAGAAAGGGCAAATGATTTTTTTTTAAGAAAAATATACACTACCAGTTCTGGCCAATTAGAAGTTTGAAGTAAAAAAATTGTGTAACACGCAACAAGATTACAGTTAACAGCATTAACCCAACCTCGTGGAGTCCCCATTTACTAATACTCGTTGATTCAGTGTGATTATTGAAATTCCAATCAACTACCAATCACATATCACTCTATAAAGCATGTTTATATCAAATCTATAGCAAAACAATTCTAGAGCTTCAAGAACCAAATACAAAGCAAAAATCGCATTCACAAAATAATAATGAATAGAAGCACACAAAATGGAAAAATCTTTAACTTACCACGATACATAGTGGTGGAAATCACGTTTTTCAAGCTTGTTTTTCTTTTGTTCCATCCAACTAGTAAGGCCCTACACAAATACAGCACACATTGAAGATATAGTCACTAAGGATAAATTTATAAGTCAAACATTTCAAACCCAGTATCTAATCGCATTACCTGTGTCATTTCATATAGTGGTTGGTAAATTGCAGCATTAACTGAACAAAGTTGCTAGAGTTCCATTTGTAGTTCTTTCAAAAGAATGACCATGTAGTTAAGCATCATTAGTAGTGACCATGAAAGTAAACCTTAATTGTTAGTGAAGATGAAAATAAAAGATGTAAGGTTCATAGCATACTATCCAAAACATCCTCTTCAATGTCCACACTTCCAGCATCACGACCAATGTCCTCTATATTGCTGCAAAGAGCAAGTGCTTGAGGGACATTTCATAGAGAAATACAAGAATAGATTACAACCAAACTATACAAATTTGTCTTTCAGCTGTACATTGGCTAGCATACAACAGATGGTGTGTGATAGATAACTACAATCCATATACTATCTTAAAAAATAAAATAAATCTAGTTCAATTTAACTGGACTCCTAGAACTGTTTCACTGATTTGGCAACTAAATAGAAAGCAAACATCAACTCACTGAGCTTCATCAAGAATCACTATGGCTCCTTTGATGTCCACATCCATTGCTGCTCGGATAAGTGGATTAATGATGTAGTTATATGGACAAAATACCAACTGTGCATCATCTGACATCGAACGAGCAGCATAATAAGAGCACCCTGAAAGTGGAGACAGCAGAAGACTTGTATATTACAAAGCTTAGCATAGACTTTAAAGAAATAAATAAAAGACCAAAATAACACCAAAAGGCCAAACCTTTGACCAATTGTCCAACTTTTACAAGACTTCTATGTCACCTCATTGCATCCTCCTTTCTGAAGGGATGGATGACCTTTGACTTTATGGGCATTTCTGCATAGATTGGAAGTTTCTTATTTCAGTTACACTTGAAGAAGAGAAATATATAAAATAGAAAGGAAGCATGCGTGGATGAGCATGCACTCACTTGAATTCTGGACACCCTGTTGCCTGATCTTTCAATAAACACGCATGCACTCACTTGAATTCTAGACACCCTGTTGCATGATCTTTCAATAATAGTTTACTGACAACATTTTATGAAAAATATCAGTATGAAGATTGAAGAACAAAAAAAGAGATTCTAAGAAAGTAAAAAATGTCAAGGTAAAAAGTACCATTCTTCATTGATATTCTCTCTGCCAATTATATTTTTATTTGTGCAGTAATGTTTTCGTGACGCCTGGCAAAATAATTAAGGGAAAAAATATTCAAATCCATACTACTTCATTGAATGTAACATATCTTCTTGCATATCCAATAATGAGTATCAACGGCAAAAATGCATACTGACTTTTACAATAACCTTTGCTAAATTAGGAGCCTTGTCAAATAAGTTGGGTTTTCATTAGTATCTCATCAGCAATGCTTTAAACTAATATATGATAAGCCTCACAAACAAAAGAATATATAGATTATTACTAAACATTAAAAGTACTAGAAAAACACAAAGGAAATTAAAAATACATCCTTTCGGAGAAATGCTGAATAATCACATTCTTCATAATGGTATCAAAATATATGATATTTTGCATTAGATCCATTCATATTGTTAAAAACGCAAAACAAAAAGGTAAATTACTTAGGAGAAAAAATAACAAAAAAGTTGAACGAGTTAGGATAAATAAATGACAGCTAAATCAAGTAAATGGATTCAACCTACCAACACAGCCATTGGTACCCTGTATGCAGTTTTGCGCAGTTCGTGAACTACTTGAGAAATCTGTGAGTGAGTTCTCCTTGTACAATATAACAAAAAATTAGGCAGTTAAGTGATGATACCCGTATGAAGTGGAAACTCTGGAATGGAATCATCCAATATAACGTAAACATGTCTAAAATATAAGGCAATGCTGATTTAGTGAAACGACGATAATAATTAAAGAAAAAAAATCAATTTTATACCATGAATTACTAATGCAACAGGCAAAAAGGAGTCAAATGATAAAGGTTAAAAAAACATACGAAGCGTAATATATAGTCGGTGCTTCCTTTTTCTTCTGCTTCTTGTGGTTGGCTTCAGTTTGCGTACGGTCCGGATTTGCTGATGCTAAAGGCGGGAGAATTTGGTGAGGAGAACGAAAAGTAAATAAAAGAAATATGACCTGTTAGACTAGATGATTAGCATACCAGAAGATAGTGAAAGCTCCTCGGGGACAAATCCGCCGCCATAAGCCAGAGGATCGGCGGTTGCCTCCAGGGCGGGCTTGAGGTGGTCTTGTTTAGACTTACAGTGATGCTGCCAAGCGAGAGATGAACAGAGAAGCGAAAGGGACTTGCCGGTGCCGGTTGGAGACTCGAGCAACGCGTGACAGTGGCCTTCTCTCTGAGCTTTATTGAGGGTAGAAATTACTCTACCCATCATAAACGCAAACTGAGACCCGTATGGCTGGTAAGGAAATTCTACTTGCAGACCTCCGATGTGGTAAACATTCTTGGGTTTAGGGTTAGGGTTTGTTGCAGATACCATTTTTATTTTTTTTCAGAATTCACAATATGAGATGAGATTTTCATAGTGTCTCTCTACTTCCGGACTGTTTAAGTTTAGGCGGTAAAGTTTAGGCGGTAAACAGGTTTTCAGTAAGATTGGGCGGTTAAGTTGATGGTTTACAAAATATTTCTTCTTTTTGTCTCTTAGTTTTCCTAATTTAATATTGGATTCAATATATTTTTACTATTAGTCAAAATCTATTTTTGATTTGTGGATAAGTTTTAAATTTATTTTATTATTATTAAACTTTAAATACTGATTTTTGTGAATAAATACATAAGTACATTTTATACAATTATTAACTAAATTTAATATATTGTAAAAGGCAAATCAATTATAGATTAATTTATTGATTATATGTAAAAATCAATTTAATAGTTAAATATATAAAACAAAATTAATCACTAAATTAATTTATAAATTATAAATATATAACATTCAAATATTATTATTATTATTATTATTTATAAATTTAATATTTTATATTAAAAAATAATAAATAACTTCGTACAAATATCATACATAAAATAATGATTTTATTAAAAAAATTAATTAATTCTTTAATAAATTGATTTATTTTTTTATCTAAAAACAGTTTAAAAGTAAAATATTTTTATAGTTTTTAAATTTATATTTATTTTAATACATAAGATTTTTATTAATAAAATATTATATCAGTTTAATATAATTTAGAAATATAAAAAACACACATATATATATATATATATAATTTGAATATAAATTATTAAACATATATATATATATATAATTTGTTTCAATAAAAATTATTAAAGAGATAAAACATGTTAATAAACAATATTTTAAAAAATATTAATGTTCTAATTTAAATTAAATGATTATTTTAGTTAAAATAAAAAAATATATTAAGAGAATTAAAATTATTATTTATTTAAATTATTTATGCAATTTTTAATTTAATTTTTTAAATTGATTAAATTATTATTATCATTTTAATTAAAAAATCGTATTATAAAAAATTGGTAAAAAAAATGAAAAAAAAATCCAATCAAAGTTTTAAAAAAAAATTAACCCAAATCAAAGTTTATAAAATATATATATATATATATAAAATTTAATTTAAAAAAATAAAAAACTTACAGCTTAGAAACATGCTTATGAAATCAGTTCCAACCCTAAATCTAAAAATAAAGAAAAATAAGAAGGAAAAATGAAATGCATTCACAGTCCGAATTTTAACAAACATACAACACGCAATTCGCAGTTTAATCGCATGACCTAAAATCGAAATTAAACAGCGAAACACTAGACTACCTATTCCAATTACAACAACTAAAATACGAGTAATAGTAATTATTTCTGTAGCTGAAGAAAAACAAACCCTAGGTAGAAGGAGGGGGGAATGATGACCTGTGCCTTGTCAGCAAGCTGAACGACAAGTCTGTCGACGGGGAGAGGGGACTCGTAGGTATAGTTATAGTTGATACACCGATGTGGTTGTCGACCTTGAAGATCTTTTTCTGCTGCGAGGAGAGTTCGAAGTTGGCCTTGTTGACGCATGCGAGAACCACGTGCGTCTTGGAACGGAGATTGATCGCCGCAAAGCCCTGCTTCACCACCTCCATCGCGTACTCGACCTAGAACAGTCGCCCGCGGGGCTCCATGTCGTCACGTCCGTGTCGTACTGGTTTTGGAACATTCTAGATTCAACAACAAAATCAACCCTTTACCTCCCTCCTCTTCTTCAGTCTCACACTCTCCCCCTCTCTCTCCTCTCGCCCTGCGCCTTCAGTGTTGGACAATTAAAGTCATGTTTGACTATTGAGTCCACAAGCCCAATGCGCTCTCACACATTAGACTGGCCCATAAAAAGTTGGAGAACTATTATAGGGACTGCATTTTTATTCTCTTTACTTTTGTATTGTCTGTTTATTTTTCCAAATTTTTAAAAAAATCATAAATTGTAATTTTATTTCTCTTTGAATTCTAATATATTATTTTAGTTTTTTCAAGTTTATCACAATTCTACATTTTATAAAATGAATGGCTTTTTTCTAATACGCAATTTTACATGTATTTATTTTTTATTTTAATTAATTAAATTATTTCTTGATAATACTTTCGATAAATATGTTCAAATTTTAAAAATAAAATATACCAAAATGAAGATTAGATCAAAATAAAAAAATTCTTCAACTTTTGAACTAAAAGTATAAAAAAAAGTCCAGAAATGCAAAACAAAAATAAAAAAAGATTAAAATAAAACTTAAAATTAAGTGATTTTTATAATATAGTTTACATTTTAAAGACTAATTTTTGAGAAATAATTACTTTTATACATTACAAAACGTGAAAGATTATCAACTACACTACAGTAAAATTAAGCTATCTATCAATAAAGAGCTATTGAAAAAATAAGAGATAAGACATAAATTTTTTTACTAATTATAATAAGAGCAAGTACACTATATAATGTAAAAGATGTCAACAATAACGATCTTATAAGTTTCATCATCTAGCTTACTTCAGGGAATTAAAACAAAAACCTACAACCTGCACCTTGCAACCTACAACTTGCAACCCGCAACCTCGCTACCTACAACCCGCAACCCGTCGCTCGCACCTGCAACCTCGCCACTGCGCAACCAAGCAATCCGCAACCCGCAACCAACTACTCGCAACCTCGCACACTGCTACTCGCAACCCGCAACCCGCAACCCGCAACCCGTAACCCGCAACCTCCTACTCGCAACCCGCAACTTGCAACCCGCAACCCGCAACATGAAACCCGCAACCTCGCAACCTCGTAACCCGCAACCCGCAACCTCCAACCTCAGTAACCCGCTACTTGCAACCCGCAACCTCGCAACCTCGCTACCGCAACTCAGTAACTTGCTACTCGCTACTCGCAACCCGCAACCCGCTACCCGCAACCCGCTACCTCCAACCTCGCAACCGTAACCCGCAACATGCAACCGCAACCCGCTACCTACAACCTCGCAACCTACTACCCGCTCGCCGCTACCTGCTACCTCCAACCCGCTACCTCCAACCTCGCTACCGCCACCGCAACCCGCAACATGAAACCCGCAACCCGCAACCTCGTAACTCTGCAACCCGCTACATGCAACCCGCAACCTCGGAAGCCGCAACCTCGCAACCCGAAAGCCGCAACCCGCAACCCGCAACCTGGAAGCCGCAACCCGCAACCCGCAACCTCGCAACCCGCAACCCGCAACTCCGCAACCCGCAACCTACAACCCGCAAACCGCAACCTCGCAACCGCGACCCGCAACCCGCAACCCGCTACTCGCAACCCGCAACCTCGCTACCCGCAACCTACAACCCGCTACCCGCAACCCGCAACCTTCAACCTCGCTACCCGCAACGTGCAACCTGGAACTCGCAACCCGCTACCCGCAACCCGCAACCCGCAACCTGGAACTCGCAAACCGTAAACCGGAACCCGCAAACCGGAACTTGGAACCTGGAACCTGGAACATAGAACCTGCGACCTACTACCTGCGACCTCCAACCTGCGACTTGCTACCTGCAACCTGCAACCTGCTACCTGCAACCTACTACCTGCAACCTGCAACCTACCGCAACCCGGAACTTGGAACCCGCAACCTACAACCCGCAACCCGTTACTCGCAACCCGCAACCTCGCTACTCGCAACCCGCAACCTCGCTACCCGCAACCCGCAACCTCGCTATCTCGTAACCCGCAACCCGCAACCCGCTACTCCGCAACCTCGCAACCCGCAACCGGAACCCGCAACCGGAACCCGCAACCTACAACCTCGCAACTCTGCAATCGGGAACCTGGAACCCGCAACCTAGAACCCGCAACCTGGAACATGCAACCTGGAACCTACAACCTACAACCTGCAACCTGCAACCCTCCACCTGGAACCTGCAACCTACAACCTGCAACCTACAACCTGCAACCTGCAACCCTCCACCTGGAACCTGCAACCTTCAACCTGCAACAAAATATAAGTTGAGACAAAATAGTAGAAGACAAACAAAAAATGAAATTTATTTTTTTAGATTTTTTCTAGCACAATAATAATGTCGACAAAATATGAGATGATGCCAATCATGATAGTTGAATCGAGATACATAAGTTGTATCAAAGAGTATATATTTTGAATCGTGAGATTCATGAACATTTAGAATTAACATATATTTAAATATAAATATATTAAAATTGTTGAATGATTTGAGATTTGATGATGTTTGTTGAGTTGTTAATTGTGTTTAATTCTGTGTTGGATGCGTGGTTAATACTTGTTTAAATGTTTTAAGTTTGTTCGAGATGATAGATTACTTGTATAGATTAATCATATGAATAATGATAAACTGTTGTTTTTATTATTCATCAGTTAGTCTACTAATTCTTCTTGTCTAGTCGACGTTTTTCATTAAATGTACCAGGTATACAGGTTTAATGAAAATAACACATTGGTCTATGTCTTCAGTCGACTATTCTGTTCTTCGCACCTTCCTTATGCAGTAAATACGTGCAGAACGCGTTTTAGCTCTTTCAAAAAGCAAAGACCCATTACGTTTCGTGGAGCCTATAAATATTACTTTCAAGGACGCTCAGAGGTACTGAAAGATTCAAGAGAAAAACTCTCAAGAAGCTACAACTTTCACGAGCAAGAAGATCTGCATAGAGTTTTTCGTTTTCACTGTTTTGTCAAGAACTTTCTTTCGTCATTGTAATCTTTGTATTCTTTGATCTCGGGTTAGAGATTGTAAGTGGGTTTTAGAACCCTGCGATCGTGATTAGGGTGATCACGGAGACTCGGTTGAGTCCGTGGGTGTAAGTCTATTCTATAGTGTTTAGGATAGTTTCTTTTGATTTCTTGTAGAGTTCAAGAAAGGTTCTTTTTGTGTAAAGAATACAATCTTTAATAGTGATTAGGATCTGCGGGTTGCGGATCATAGACTGGACGTAGTTCTTTTACAAAGAACGAACCAAGTATAAATTTTGGTGTCATATTCTCTCTTCTCTTATCATCCGATATACTCGTGCAGTAAGAACTAACCTACTATTTCGCGTTTATCGATCGACTAATTTTCCGTAGAATTGAACCAGTAGTTTTTCTTTTACGAAAAGTTTCTATACAAGCTGCATATCAATTCAACCCCCTTCTTGATATTATTCCGCTGCTAACAATTGGTATCTAGAGCAGGTTCTTGTAAGGTACTCAAGTTCAAATCAAGAATGGGAGACAAGCTTCCCTTTGCAGAAGGTGCCTCTACCAACAGACCCCCTCTTTTCGTAGGTGCAAACTATCCGTTCTGGAAGGCCAGAATGAAGATCTTTTTCGAATCGGTTGACAGAGGCGTGTGGGATGCCGTGGTTAATGGTCCATATATCCCTACCATCAAAGGTGAAGATGGACAGCTGGTTGAAAAGCCATGGGAACAATGGTCTGAAACAGAGAACAAGAAGGCTCAATTCGACGAGTAAGGCCAAGAATATTTTAACTTCCGCTCTTAACCTTGATGAATTTTTCGGGGTTTCACAGATGCACCACGACCAAAGAAATGTGGGACATCCTTCAAGTAACACACGAAGGCACTAACCGAGGTGAAAAGGGCAAGAAAACACACTCTCATACAAGAGTATGAGATGTTTCGAATGCAGCCTGGTGAGACCATCCAAGATGTGTAGAAATGATTCACGCACATAGTGAATCATTTGCTTGGATTAGGGAAGAAGTTCGACGATGAAGAGCTTAATATAAAGGTGTTAAAATGCTTGAGTAGGAATTGGCAGCCAAAGGTTACAGCCATTCTGGAAACTAAAGATTTGACAGTAATGAGCACTGCAACATTGTTCGGGAAACTCAGAGAACATGAATTGGAGCTGAGTAGGCTGGATCAAATCGAAAATTCAGAAAAACAGAATAAAAGCTTAGCACTAAAAGCAAAGGAGTCGATTAAGAGTGATGAAGATAAAGATGATGACAGTACTGAGTTTGCTATGTTGGTCAAAAAGTTTGGTAAATTCCTTAAAAGGAAAGACAATTCAAAGGACAGATTTCAGAGGAGGTATTCCAGAAAACCAGATTTTAATTCCTCTAACTTTTCATGTTTTAATTGTGGACAGCTAGGACATCTCAAGGCGATTGTCCTCTTTTAAATCAAAGAAAAGAAAGAAGTCCGAGAAAAGAATGAGAGAAAAGACAAAA
>JAMXMO010000966.1:0-38960 GCA_030347555.1 Lablab purpureus | reverse complement strand
AGTGGTGGTCAATGCTTCCTCGAGGCGCCTATAAGCCTGTTTACACTGGTCATCAAAAACAAAGTCAACATCCTTCCGGAGCAGATTGACAGATGGAAGGGCCTTCTTACTCGAAATCTTTGATGAAGCTGCCTACGTAAAACCCGCATGGCCAAGAAAGATCGCACCTCTCGCACGCAAGAGGGTAAGGCAATTGTGAAATAATGGAGACTTTTGTGTGATCTACTTCTATGCCCTTACAGAAATAATATGCCCTAAAACTATACCCTGTTCCACCATGAAGTGACATTTTTCAAAATTCAGAACAAGATCAATCTCAATGCATCTATTAAGCACTCTATCCAAATTATCTAAGCATGCATCAAAAGAGGATCCGTAAACAGTGAAATCATCCATAAACACCTCTATGCAATTTTCAAGAAAATAAGAAAAGATACTAAGCATGCAATCTGAATGTGCCAGGGCAAGTGCCAGCAGGGTGTGAATGTGGTTTTCTCTGATCCTCGGAGCAATATGGATTTGAAAATAACCGTAAAACCATCAAGAAAGCAAGAGTGAGATTTACCCGCCGACGCTCAAGCATCCGATCAATGAAGGGAAGCTGAAAATGATCTTTCCGTGTTACTTGATCTCAACTCTTCTAGAGTCAATGCGTACTCTCCAACCTGCTTTTGCACTCTAGTGGGAATAAGCTCATTCTTCTCATTTTTCACAACAATGAGGCCTCGTCTTCTGGGACCACCTGACCTGACTCACCCACCGACTATCCGATATAGGATAAATGATCCCAACCAAGAAGCTTGGTCACCTCCTTCTTTACTACGTCCAAAATGACAGTGGTTGAGTCACCTCGCGGCCGCCTCACCGGCTTAGCTCCATCCTCTAAGAGTATCCCGTGCATATATGTGGATGGGTTGATACCAAGAATGTCCGCCAGGGTCCAACCGATGGCTTTCTTATGCTTTTTTAGAACATGCAACAACCTCCCCTCTTGAACAACATCAAGGGAGGTGGAAATGATCACTGGCAACTTCTAATCATCCTCCAAGTAGGCATACTTGAGGTTTTCTGGTAAAGGTTTCAAGTCTAGAATGGGAGATGGCTGAGCAGTAGAAGGAACTAAGGGTTCCACAGCATGTACCTCAACCTGGAAGTTAGATTCATGTGTACTTCCTGCAACATGGTTAGCGCATTCTGACTCTAAAGAATTAAGGCCAAAAGGTGCAGGTACAACACCCAAGACATTAGAAAAGAGCTCAAACTCAGAAACCGATTCATAAACATATTCAGATTCAGTGCTATTGAGAGAAGTATACAGATCAGATAGAAAATAATGTTTCTTATCATGCAAAGATTGAAAATAAGAAACATACTCATCAACAACAGCATCAAGTATCTCAGCACGAAAAACAGAATGATCTTCAGATGGATGTCTCATGGCATCAAGAATATTAAAATGGACAATACTATCACCAAATTCCATGGACAATGTACCAAAGATACACATCAATCTTAGTTCTGGCTGCTTTCAAAAATGGTCTCGCTAAAATGATTGGCACGCATCCATGGGAGAATCTGGCCCTCCATGTTAAGCACATAGAAATCAACAGGAAAAATCAGCTCACCAACCCGAACTAACACATCCTCAATGAAACTCCGTAGGTGGGCAACACTTCTATTTGCCAACTCAGTATCACCACACCCGTAGGTTGCAGAGGTCCAAGAGATAGAGATTTAAATATAGACAGAGGCATGACATTTATAGAAGCACCCAAATCAAGCATGGCATTTTGAAATTTGTTATTCCCTATAACACAAGGTATGCGTAAAGTACCTGGTCCTTACATTTTTCATGAATGTGCTGAATGATTTACCTATCAAAGCAGTATACATTTCTCGCCCATGCCGATTCTCTCATTGCCCTTCATTTTCCTCTTATGAGTGCACAGCTCCTTCCAGAATTTTGCATATCTCAGATTTACTTGATGGCATCAAGCGCAGGTATGTTCACCTCTACTTTCCCGAAGGTCTCCAATATCTCCTTATCCAGCTTCTTCCATCTTTTTGCTTGGAATCAATCTGAGGGAATGGAAGGGGATAGTGAGGTGGTCACGCAAATCGAATCAGGCCGGAAGTCCACTCGCATGAAAATTCCAAGCACCAACTGGTTGCTCATCACTTTGCTCAGAGTGCAAACATGATGAAGGTATTGCAAAGTGGTATGTGAATCTGCTTGCCCGACCTCAATGTGATGGCACTAACATTTTTCTGATTCTCGCATGCTTGAGAAGGCAATCTATCTCAATTTTGTGATTGTGCCCGATTCACTGAGTAGCCATCTCGCCCTATCCGATTGGTCAAGCCTCGGATGGAAGCTCCTGTCTCTTGCTAGAATTGCATATTTTGGAGAGTCATCTTCCTCACTAACTCCTCCAATGAAGGTTCAGAAATGGAAGATTGAGGAGCTGGTGGTGCAGGAACTTCATTCTGTTGCGTGTGATATTGTTTTTGTACTAGTGGAGGCACATACGGTCTGCTTGGACCGGGACCAGCAGAACTCTGAAATGGTGGTGCAGGATATTGTTGCTGCTGTGGAGACCATCTAAGATTAGGATGATTCCTCCATCCTGGGTTATATCTATTGCTAGAATTGAAAACGTAAACTGAAATTGAAAACATAAACTACAGCGGAGAAACAGAGAACAAACAGAGAACGAAAATAGCATAATAGAAACGCAAATGGATTGAAGAACAAACTGAATTGTGAAACAAGAAACGAAATGTGAACCGAAAACCAAAACAAAACTCTCACTGCCTCTCTAGCCAAAAACGTAAAAGGTTCCTAAAATTTCTACTCTCCTCCGCTCTCCCTCTACTCCTCTCACGTCCGCATGGGCACGAAAACCTAGACCCATTGGGCCCAAAACCAAAAAGAACAAATCTGGTCCAAGTTGTGACGTGGCAACTGACATAGCAAAGTGATGACGTGGCAGCGGTGACGTGGCGCTCCTCTTGAAGTCCATGAATTAATTCCAGGCCCAAAATAATTTTAAACTGCCCTGAAAATAAAAATTGCACTAATTAAACTTAGAAAATTCAAATTAATTAAAATATGAATTTCTGGTCCAATTATAGCCCTAATAGAAATTAGTACAAAATATAAACAATTAAGCACAAATCGAGACGAAAACAAGTACGTAAAGGTAAGAAAATAAAGGAAAATAATGAGTCAACATCCGCAGCCTCTAGTCTCTAGTCTCGCAGCCTCTAGTCCGCCGTCTCTAGTCTCTAGTCTCGCAGCCTCTAGTCTGCAGCCTCTAGTCTCCAGCCTATAGTCTCTAGTCTCTAGTCCGCAGCCTCTAGTCTCTAGTCCGCAGCCTCTAGTCTCTAGTCTCGCAGCCTCTAGTCTCTAGTCTGCAGCCTCGAGTCTCTAGTCTGCAGCCTCTAGTCTCTAGTCCGCAGCCTCTAGTCTCTAGTCTCTAGTCTCTAGTCTCGCAGCCTCTAGTCTCTACTCGCAGCCTCTAGTCTCTAGTCCGTAGTCCGGAGTCTTTAGTCTACAGCCTCTAGTCTCTAGTCTCGCAGCCTCTAGTCTCTAGTCTACGCCTCTAGTGTCTAGTCTCATAGCCTCGAGTCTCTAGTCCTGCAGCCTCTAGTCTCTAGTCTGCAGCCTCTAGCCTCTAGTCTCGCAGCCTCTAGTCACTAGTCTCGCAGCCTCTAATCTCTACTCGCAGCCTCTAGTCTCTAGTCTCGTAGTCCGCAGCCTTTAGTCTCGCAGTCTCTAGTATCTAGTCCGCAGCCTCTAGTCTCTAGTCCGTAGTCTCTAGTCTCTAGTCCGCAGCCTCTAGTCTCGCTCGTCTCTAATCCGGCATCTCTAGTCACTAGTATGCCAGTCTCTAGTCTCTAGTCCGTCTGCCTCTTGTCTCTAGTCCGCAGCCTCTAGTCTCGCAGCCTCTAGTCTCTAGTGTCTAGTCTATAGTCTCTAGTCTCTAGTCCGCAGCCTCTAGTCTCTAGTCTCGCAGCCTCTAGTCTCTAGTCTCGCAGCCTCTAGTCTCGCAGCCTCTAGTCTCTAGTCTCGCAGCCTCTAGTCTCTAGTCTCGCAGCCTCTAGTCTCTAGTCTCGCAGCCTCTAGTCTCGCAGCCTCGAGTCTCTAGTCTCGCAGCCTCTAGTCTCTCGTCTCGCAGCCTCTAGTCTCGCAGCCTCTAGTCTCTAGTCTACAGCCTCTAGTCCGCCTCTCTCTAGTCTCTAGTCTCAGCAGTGTGTAGTCTCTAGTCTCTAGTCTCGCTGTCTCTAGTCTCTAGTCCGCTGTCTCTAGAATCTAGTCTGCCGTCTCTAATCTCTAGTCTACAGTCTCTACTCTCTAGTCTGCAGTCTCTACTCTCTAGTCTGCAGCCTGCAGCCTCTAGTCTCTAGTCCGCCGTCTCTAGTCTCTAGTCTCGCAGCCTCTAGTCCCGCCGTCTCTAGTCTCTAGTCCGCCGTCTCTAATCTCTAGTATGTCGTCTCTAGTCTCCGGCCTACCGTCTCTAGTGTCTATTCTCGTAGTCTCTAGTCTCTAGTCTCGCAGCCTCGAGTCTCTAGTCCGCAGCCTCTAGTCTCTAGTCTGCAGCCTCGTGAGCCTCTAGTCCGTAGTCTCCGGCCTCTAGTCTGCGGTCTCTAGTCTGCCGTCTCTAGTCACTAGTCTCTAGTCTGTCATCTCTAGTCTCTAGTCTGTCATCTCTAGTCTCAAGTCTGTCGTCTCTAGTCACTAGTTAGTCGTCTCTAGAATCTAGTCTGCCGTCTCTAGTCTCTAGTCTGCCGTCTCTAGTCTCTTGTCTGCCGTCTCTAGAATCTAGTCTGCTGTCTATAGTCTCTACTCTGCCGTCTCTAGTCTCGAGTCTGCCGTCTCGAGTCTCTAGTCTGTAGTCTGTAGTCTGTAGTCTCTAGTCTCTACTCTCTAGTCTCTAGTCTATAGTCTCTAGTCTCTAGTCTCTACTCCGCAGTCTCTAGTCTCTAGTCTGCAGTCTCTAGTGTCTAGTCTCGTAGTCTCTAGTCTCTAGTCTCGCAGCCTCTAGTCTCTAGTCTCTAGTTTGCAGCCTCTAGTCTCTCGTCTGCAGCCTCTAGAATGCGCCTCTAGTCTCTAGTCTACAGCCTCTAGTCTGCCCTCTCTAGTCTCTAGTCTGCAGTGTCTAGTCTCTAGTCTCTAGTCTGTCGTCTCTAGTCTCTAGTCTACAGCCTCTACTCTCTAGTCTGCAGTCTCTACTCTCTAGTCTGCAGTCTCTAGTGTCTAGTCTGCAGTCTCTAGTGTCTAGTCTGCAGTCTCTAGTCTGCCGTCTCTAGTCTCTAGTCTGCAGTCTCTGGTCTGCCGTCTCAAGTCTCTAGTCTGCCGTCTCTAATCTCTAGTATGTTGTCTCTAGTCTCACTACTACAAAATTAGGAATCAACGTCGCCATTCTACGTCTGGCTTAAATACAAACGACGTAAAATGTTTGATTTGACTCATTCTACGCTCGGTTGTAATCTATAACCGACGTAGAATGTTTTGAATTTACATTCTACGCCTGTCTCAGAACTCAACCGACGTAGAAAGTCAACACTACTACGTCGGCTGTTTATTAACCGACGTAGAATGTAGAATTCAAAACATTCTACGCTCTGCTGTTTCTTAACCGACGTAGAATGTAGAATTCGTAAACATTCTACGCTCGGCTATAAATTACAACCGACGTAGAAACCCCTTAGAAACCCCTTTAAAATCTATTCCCCCTTTTCTTTCTCACTTTTCGTATTGTGGTCGACTCGAAGCTCCGCCTCCGTCCTCTCTCGCGCTCCTTCTTCCTCGTCACACGGCCGTGGCCGGCCTCTCTCCTTCCTCGTCGCCGCCTCGCCGCTACCACCCCCGCCGCTACCACCCCCGCCACCCTCGCCGCCGCCACCCCCGCCGCTTCCTCCTTGGGTTTTGTCGCCGCCGCTGCCGCCCTCCTTGTGCCTTGCCGGTGCGCTGCTCCTCCTTTGTCGCCACTGCTGTCGCCACTGCCGCCGCCAGGTTAGTGGATTTTTATTATTTTTATTGTTTTTATTTTGTAGATAGTGTTTGTATGATTAGGTTATTGAAATAGCTGTAGTGTAGATGATTGTTCTTGCTGTGCCATGGGGCTTTATTTGATGTTGTTTGATTTTGTATAAAAATTTGGATTTAATGATGCAAAATGATGACAAAACCGTATGCAAAATGATGCAATTAGGACAAAAGAACATGCAACTATGAAATTTCTAAGATGTAATGGCATGATAATTCTCTGCTTGGTACGACACAACTCCACAAATTTTTTCAAAATTTTCTCGACAAGTGCAAGTTAGTCACATAAATGGCCAAAATTTAGGAAAATAGGTAAAAATAGTAAAATAATAAAAAATTATAGTAAATGGAGGATTTTTGAAAATTTGTTTGCCCAAATCCCGTTTGAAATTTAGCTATTCGAAATGTATTATATATGAAATTGTGGCTGGTTTGCTGGTTTATTTAATATGCAGGTACTAAAATTTAGGAAAAATGAGAAAATTAGAAACCTGACTATAGCTGTAAAGTGACTTACAACGTTGGTTAGGGCTACAACCGACGTTGTAAGTGTGGGTCACACTTACAACGCTTCTGCTTCTAGCCTTAACCGACGCTAGAGTCTTAGGATTTTCAACGCTCGGCTCAAATTGAACCGACGTTGAAAATATTACTTTTAACGTCGCCTGATTCAACGTCGATTTTGGGACCGTCGTGAAATGATCCCCAGAACCGACGTGGATTCCAGTTTCTGTAGCAGTGTCTCCAGTCTACCGTCTCTAGTGTCTATTCTGTAGTCTCTAGTCTCTGGTCTGCAGTCTCTAGTCTGCAGTCTCCAGTATCTAGTCTGTCGTCTGCAGTCTCTAGTCTGCCGTGTCTAGTCTCTAGTCTGCCGTCTCTAGTCTCTAGTCTGCCATCTCTAGTCTCTAGTGAACCGTGTCTAGTCTCTAGTGTACCGTCTCTAGTCTCTAGTCTGCCGTCTCTAGAATTTAGTCTGCCGTCTCTAGTCTCTAGTCTGCCGTCTCTAGTCTCTAGTCTTTCGTCTCTAGTCTACACTCTCTAGACTCTAGGCTCTAGTCTGCAGTCTCTACTCTCTAGTATGCATTCTCTAGTCTCTTTTATGCAGTCTCTGGTCTCTAGTCTGCCGTCTCTAGTCTGCCGTGTCTAGTCTCTTGTCTGCCGTCTCTAGAATCTAGTCTGCCGTCTGTAGTCTCTAGTCTGCCGTCTCTAGTCTCTAGTCTGCCGTCTCTAGTCTGCAGTCTCTAGTCTCTTGTCTGCAGTCTCTCGTCTCTTGTCTGGAGTCTTTAGTCTCTTGTATGCAGTCTTTAGTCTCTAGTCTGCAGTCTCTAGTCTCTACTCTGCAGTCTCTAGTCTCTATTATGAAGTCTCTAGTCTCTAGTCTGTCGTGTCTAGTCTCTAGTCTGTCGTCTCTAGTCTCTAGTCTGCCGTCTCTCGTCTCTAGTCTGCCGTCTCTAGTCTCTAGTCTGCCATCTCTAGTCTCTAATGTACCGTCTCTAGTCTCTAGTCTCTAGTCTGCCGTCTCTAGAATCTAGTCTGTCGTCTCTAGTCTCCAGTCTGACGTCTCTAGTCTCTAGTCTGTCGTCTCTAATCTAAAGTCTGCAGTCTCTAGTCTGTAGTGTGTAGTCTCTAGTCTCTAGTCTGGCGTCTCTAGTCTCTAGTCTGCAGTGTCTAGTCTCTAATATGCAGTCTCTAGTCTCTTGTCTGGAGTCTCTAGTCTCTAGTCTCGCAGCCTCTAGTCTATAGTCCGCAGCCTCTAGTCTCTAGTCTCGCAGACTCTATTCTCTAGATCTGCAGTCTCTAGTCTCTAGTCCGCCGTGTTCAGACTCTAGTCCGCCGTCTCTAGTCTCTAGTCCGTCGTCTCTCGGCTCTCTAGTCTGGCATCTCTAGTCTCTAGTCTGCCATCTCTAGTCTCTAGTGTACCGTCTCTAGTCTCTAGTCTGCCGTCTCTAGAATCTAGTCTGTCGTCTCTAGTCTCTAGTCTGACGTCTCTAGTCTCTAGTCTGTCGTCTCTAATCTGTAGTCCGCAGTCTCTAGTCTCTAGTGTGTAGTCTCTAGTCTCTAGTCTGCAGTGTCTAGTCTCTAGTCTGCAGTGTCTAGTCTCTAATATGCGGTCTCTAGTCTCTAGTCTGCAGTCTCTAGTCTCTAGTCTGCAGTCTCTAGTCTCTAGTCTCTAGTCTGCAGTCTCTAGTCTCTAGTCTGCAGACTCTAGTCTCTAGTCTGCACTCTCAGGTCTCAAGGCCCTAGTCTGCAGTCTGTACTATCTAGTCTGCAGTCTCTAGTGTCTAGTCTGCAGTCTCTAGTCTCTTTTATGCACTCTCTAGTCTCTAGTCTGCCGTCTCTAGTCTCTAGTCTGTCATGTCTAGTCTCTTGTCTGCCGTCTCTAAAATCTAGTATGCCGTCTGTAGTGTCTAGTCTGCCGTCTCTAGTCTCTAGTCTGCCATCTCTAGTCTCTAGTTTGCAATCTCTAGTCTCTAGTCTGCAGTCTCTAGCGTCTAGTCTGCAGTCTCTAGTCTCTGGTTTGCAGTCTCTAGTCTCTAGTCTATAGTCTTTAGTCTCTAGTCTCTAGTCTGAAGTCTCTAGTCTCTAGTCTCCAGTCTCTAGTCTGCAGTTGTCTAGTCTCTAGTCCGCAGCCTCTAGTCTCTTGTTGCGCCTCCTAGTCTCCGTATGCGCCTCTACTCTCTAGTCCGTCGTCTCTAGTCTCTAGTCTCGCCTCGCAGCCTCTAGTCTCGCTCGCAGTCTCTAGTCTCTGCTCCGCAGCTCTCTAGTCTCTAGTCTGCAGTCTCTAGTCTCTTGTCTGCAGTCTCTAGTCTCTTGTCTGCAGTCTCTAGTCTCTAGTCTGCATACTCTTGTCTCTAGTGTGAAGTCTCTACTCTCTAGTCTGCAGTCTCTAATATATATTCTGCAGGCTCTAGTCTCTTGTCTCTAGTCTTTAGTGGGGTCTCTCTAGTCCAGTAGTCTCTAGTCTCTAGTCCGCCGTCTCTAGTCTCTAGTCCGCCATCTCTAATCTATAGTCTCGCAGCCTCTAGTCTCTAGTCCGCAGCCTCTAGTCTCTAGTCTACAGCCTCTAGTCTCTAGTCCGCAGCCTCTACTCTCTTGTCTGCAGCCTCTAGTCTCTAGTCTCTAGTCTGCAGTCTCTAGTGTCTAGTCTGCTGTCTCTAGTTTCTAGTCTCGGGTCTGCAGTCTCTAGTCTCTAGTCTCGCAGCTTCTAGTCTCCCTGCTTGCAGCCTCCAGCCTCTAGTCTGCAGCCTCTAGTCTCTAATCCGCAGCCTCTAGTCTCTAGTCTCTAGTCTACAGCCTCTAGTCTCTAGTCTCGCAGCCTCTAGTCTCTAGTCTCCAGCCTCTAGTGTCTAGTCTACACTCTCTAGGCTCTAGGCTCTAGTCTGCAGCCTCTACTCTCTAGTATGCATTCTCTAGTCTCTTTATGCGCCTCCGGTCTCTAGTCCGCTGTCTCTAGTCTCGCCGTGTCTAGTCTCTTGTCCGCCGCCTCTAGAATCTAGTCTCGTCAGTCTCGTAGTCTCTACTCGCCGTCTCTAGTCTCTAGTCTCGCCGTCTCTAGTCTCGCAGCCTCTAGTCTCTAGTCCGCAGCCTCTAGTCTCTTGTCTGCAGTCTCTCGTCTCTTGTCTGGAGTCTTTAGGCTCTTGTATGCAGTCTTTAGTCTCTAGTCTGCAGTCTCTAGTCTCTACTCTGCAGTCTCTAGTCTCTATTCTGCAGTCTCTAGTCTCTAGTCTGCCGTGACTAGTCTCTAGTCTGTCGTCTCTAGTCTCTAGTCTGCCATCTCTAGTCTCTAATGTACCGTCTCTAGTCTCTAGTCTGTCGTCTCTAGAATCTAGTCTGTCGTCTCTAGTCTCCAGTCTGACGTCTCTAGTCTCTAGTCTGTCGTCTCTAATCTGTAGTCTGCAGTCTCTAGTCTGTAGTGTGTAGTCTCTAGTCTCTAGTCTGCAGTCTCTAGTCTCTAGTCTGCAGTGTCTAGTCTCTAATATGCAGTCTCTAGTCTCTAGTCTACAGTCTCTAGTCTCTAGTCCTGCAGCCTCCTAGTCTCTAGTCTCGCAGCCTCTAGTCTCTAGTCTCGCAGACTCTATTCTCTAGTCTCGCAGCCTCTAGTCTCTAGTCCGCCGTGTCTAGTCTCTAGTCCGCCGTCTCTAGTCTCTAGTCTGCTGTCTCTCGTCTCTAGTCTGGCATCTCTAGTCTCTAGTCTGCCATCTCTAGTCTCTAGTGTACCGTCTCTAGTCTCTAGTCTGCCGTCTCTAGAATCTAGTCTGTCGTCTCTAGTCTCTAGTCTGACGTCTCTAGTCTCTAGTCTGTCGTCTCTAATCTGTAGTCCGCAGTCTCTAGTCTCTAGTGTGTAGTCTCTAGTCTCTAGTCTGCAGTGTCTAGTCTCTAGTCTGCAGTGTCTAGTCTCTAATATGCGGTCTCTAGTCTCTAGTCTGCAGCCTCTAGTCTCTAGTCTCAGTCTCTAGTCTCTAGTCTCTAGTCTCAGCTAGCCTCTAGTCTCTAGTCTCGCAGACTCTAGTCTCTAGTCTCGCACTCTCGTGTCTCAAGGCCCTAGTCTCGCAGCTCAGTACTATCTAGTCTCGCAGTCTCTAGTGTCTAGTCTGCAGTCTCTAGTCTCTTTTATGCACTCTCTAGTCTCTAGTCTGCCGTCTCTAGTCTCTAGTCTGTCATGTCTAGTCTCTTGTCTGCCGTCTCTAAAATCTAGTATGCCGTCTGTAGTGTCTAGTCTGCCGTCTCTAGTCTCTAGTCTGCCATCTCTAGTCTCTAGTTTGCAATCTCTAGTCTCTAGTCTGCAGTCTCTAGCGTCTAGTCTGCAGTCTCTAGTCTCTGGTTTGCAGTCTCTAGTCTCTAGTCTATAGTCTTTAGTCTCTAGTCTCTAGTCTGAAGTCTCTAGTCTCTAGTCTCCAGTCTCTAGTCTGCAGTGTCTAGTCTCTAGTCTGCAGTCTCTAGTCTCTTGGTTGCAGTCTCTAGTCTCTGGTATGCAGTCTCTACTCTCTAGTCTGCTGTCTCTAGTCTCTAGTCTCTGCTCTGCAGTCTCTAGTCTCTGCTCTGCAGTCTCTAGTCTCTAGTCTGCAGTCTCTAGTCTCTTGTCTGCAGTCTCTAGTCTCTTGTCTGCAGTCTCTAGTCTCTAGTCTGCATACTCTTGTCTCTAGTGTGAAGTCTCTACTCTCTAGTCTGCAGTCTCTAATATATATTCTGCAGGCTCTAGTCTCTTGTCTCTAGTCTTTAGTGGGGCTCTCTAGTCTCAGTAGTCTCTAGTCTCTAGTCCGCCGTCTCTAGTCTCTAGTCCGCCATCTCTAATCTATAGTCCGCAGCCTCTAGTCTCTAGTCTCGCAGCCTCTAGTCTCTAGTCTACAGCCTCTAGTCTCTAGTCTCGCAGCCTCTACTCTCTTGTCTCGCAGCCTCTAGTCTCTAGTCTCTAGTCCGCAGCCTCTCTAGTGTCTAGTCCGTTGTCTCTAGTTTCTAGTCTCGGTCCGCAGCCTCCTAGTCTCTAGTCTCGCAGCTTCTAGTCTCCTGCTTGCAGCCTCCAGCCTCTAGTCTCGCAGCCTCTAGTCTCTAATCCGCAGCCTCTAGTCTCTAGTCTCTAGTCTACAGCCTCTAGTCTCTAGTCTCGCAGCCTCTAGTCTCTAGTCTCCGCCTCTAGTGTCTAGTCTACACTCTCTAGGCTCTAGGCTCTAGTCTGCAGCCTCTACTCTCTAGTATGCATTCTCTAGTCTCTTTTATGCAGTCTCTGGTCTCTAGTCTGCCGTCTCTAGTCTGCCGTGTCTAGTCTCTTGTCTGCCGTCTCTAGAATCTAGTCTCTGTCGTCCTGTAGTCTCTACTCCGCTGCCTCTAGTCTCTAGTCTCGCCGTCTCTAGTCTCGCAGCCTCTAGTCTCTAGTCTCGCAGCCTCTGGCCTCTTGTCTCAGCCTCTCGTCTCTTGTCCTGAGTCTTTAGGCTCTTGTATGCAGTCTTAGTCTCTAGTCTGCAGCCTCTAGTCTCTACTCGCAGCCTCTAGTCTCTATTCTCGCAGCCTCTAGTCTCTAGTCCGCCGTGACTAGTCTCTAGTCTGTCGTCTCTAGTCTCTAGTCTGCCATCTCTAGTCTCTAATGTACCGTCTCTAGTCTCTAGTCTCTAGTCTGCCGTCTCTAGAATCTAGTCTGTCGTCTCTAGTCTCCAGTCTGACGTCTCTAGTCTCTAGTCTGTCGTCTCTAATCTAAAGTCTGCAGCCTCTAGTCTCAGTAGTGTGTAGTCTCTAGTCTCTAGTCTCGCAGCCTCTAGTCTCTAGTCCAGCAGTTGTCTAGTCTCTAATATGCAGCCTCTAGTCTCTAGTCTACAGCCTCTAGTCTCTAGTCTGCAGCCTCTAGTCTCTAGTCTCGCAGCCTCTAGTCTCTAGTCCGCAGACTCTATTCTCTAGTCTCGCAGCCTCTAGTCTCTAGTCTCGCCGTGTCTAGTCTCTAGTCCGCCGTCTCTAGTCTCTAGTCTGCCGTCTCTCGTCTCTAGTCTGGCATCTCTAGTCTCTAGTCTGCCATCTCTAGTCTCTAGTGTACCGTCTCTAGTCTCTAGTCTGCCGTCTCTAGAATCTAGTCTGTCGTCTCTAGTCTCTAGTCTGACGTCTCTAGTCTCTAGTCTGTCGTCTCTAATCTGTAGTCCGCAGTCTCTAGTCTCTAGTGTGTAGTCTCTAGTCTCTAGTCTCCAGTCTCTAGTCTGCAGTGTCTAGTCTCTAATATGCGGTCTCTAGTCTCTAGTCTGCAGTCTCTAGTCTCTAGTCTGCAGTCTCTAGTCTCTAGTCTCTAGTCTCGCAGTCTCTAGTCTCTAGTCTGCAGACTCTAGTCTCTAGTCTGCACTCTCAGGTCTCAAGGCCCTAGTCTGCAGTCTGTACTATCTAGTCTGCAGTCTCTAGTGTCTAGTCTGCAGTCTCTAGTCTCTTTTATGCACTCTCTAGTCTCTAGTCTGCCGTCTCTAGTCTCTAGTCTGTCATGTCTAGTCTCTTGTCTGCCGTCTCTAAAATCTAGTATGCCGTCTGTAGTGTCTAGTCTGCCGTCTCTAGTCTCTAGTCTGCCATCTCTAGTCTCTAGTTTGCAATCTCTAGTCTCTAGTCTGCAGTCTCTAGCGTCTAGTCTGCAGTCTCTAGTCTCTGGTTTGCAGTCTCTAGTCTCTAGTCTATAGTCTTTAGTCTCTAGTCTCTAGTCTGAAGTCTCTAGTCTCTAGTCTCCAGTCTCTAGTCTGCAGTGTCTAGTCTCTAGTCTGCAGCCTCTAGTCTCTAGTCTGCAGCCTCTAGTCTCCGGTATGCGCCTCTATCTCTAGTCTCGTCGTCTCTAGTCTCTAGTCTCGCTCTAGCCTCTAGTCTCTCGTCTGCAGCCTCTAGTCTCTGCTCTGCAGCTCTCTAGTCTCTAGTCTCTGCAGCCTCTAGTCTCTTGTCTCTAGTCTCTAGTCTCTTGTCTGCAGTCTCTAGTCTCTAGTCTGCATACTCTTGTCTCTAGTGTGAAGTCTCTAGTCTCTAGTCTGCAGTCTCTAATATATATTCTGCAGGCTCTAGTCTCTTGTCTCTAGTCTTTAGTGGGGTCTCTCTAGTCTGTAGTCTCTAGTCTCTAGTCTGCCGTCTCTAGTCTCTAGTCTGCCATCTCTAATCTATAGTCTGCAGTCTCTAGTCTCTAGTCTCGCAGCCTCTAGTCTCTAGTCTACAGCCTCTAGTCTCTAGTCTGCAGCCTCTACTCTCTTGTCTCGCAGCCTCTAGTCTCTAGTCTCTAGTCTCGCAGCCTCTAGTCGTCTAGTCCGTCGTCTCTAGTTTCTAGTCTCTAGTCTCGCAGCCTCTAGTCTCTAGTCTCAGCTTCTAGTCTCCTCGTCTGCAGCCTCCAGCCTCTAGTCTCAGCCTCTAGTCTCTAATCCGCAGCTCTCTAGTCTCTAGTCTCTAGTCTACAGTCTCTAGTCTCTAGTCTGCAGTCTCTAGTCTCTAGTCTCTAGTCTCCAGTCTCTAGTGTCTAGTCTACACTCTCTAGGCTCTAGGCTCTAGTCTGCAGTCTCTACTCTCTAGTATGCATTCTCTAGTCTCTTTTATGCAGTCTCTGGTCTCTAGTCTGCCGCCTCTAGTCCGCCGTGTCTAGTCTCTTGTCCGCCGCCTCTAGAATCTAGTCCTGTCGTCTCGTAGTCTCTACTCCGCTGCCTCTAGTCTCTAGTCCGCCGTCTCTAGTCTCTGCAGCCTCTAGTCTCTAGTCTCGCAGCCTCTAGTCTCTTGTCTGCAGTCTCTCGTCTCTTGTCTGGAGTCTTTAGGCTCTTGTATGCAGTCTTTAGTCTCTAGTCTGCAGTCTCTAGTCTCTACTCGCAGCCTCTAGTCTCTAGTCTCGCAGCCTCTAGTCTCTAGTCCGCCGTGACTAGTCTCTAGTCCGTCGTCTCTAGTCTCTAGTCTGCCATCTCTAGTCTCTAATGTACCGTCTCTAGTCTCTAGTCTGTCGTCTCTAGAATCTAGTCTGTCGTCTCTAGTCTCCAGTCTGACGTCTCTAGTCTCTAGTCTGTCGTCTCTAATCTGTAGTCTGCAGTCTCTAGTCTCTAGTGTGTAGTCTCTAGTCTCTAGTCCGCAGCCTCTAGTCTCTAGTCCGCAGTTGTCTAGTCTCTAATATGCGCTCTAGTCTCTAGTCTACAGCCTCTAGTCTCTAGTCCGCAGCCTCTAGTCTCTAGTCTCGCAGCCTCTAGTCTCTAGTCCGCAGACTCTATTCTCTAGTCTCGCAGCCTCTAGTCTCTAGTCCGCCGTGTCTAGTCTCTAGTCCGCCGTCTCTAGTCTCTAGTCCGTCGTCTCTCGTCTCTAGTCCGGCATCTCTAGTCTCTAGTCCGCCATCTCTAGTCTCTAGCTGTACCGTCTCTAGTCTCTAGTCCGCCTGCCTCTAGAATCTAGTCTCGTCGTCTCTAGTCTCTAGTCCGACGTCTCTAGTCTCTAGTCTCTGTCGCCTCTAATCTGTAGTCCGCAGTCTCTAGTCTCTAGTGTGTAGTCTCTAGTCTCTAGTCTGCAGTGTCTAGTCTCTAGTCTGCAGTGTCTAGTCTCTAATATGCGGTCTCTAGTCTCTAGGCTCGCTAGCCTCTGCTAGCCTCTAGTCTCTAGTCTCTAGTCCCAGCCTCTAGTCTCTAGTCTCGCAGACTCTAGTCTCTAGTCTCGCACTCTCGTGTCTCTAGGCCCTAGTCTGCAGCCTCAGTACTATCTAGTCTCGCAGTCTCTAGTGTCTAGTCTGCAGTCTCTAGTCTCTTTTATGCACTCTCTAGTCTCTAGTCTGCCGTCTCTAGTGTCTAGTCTGTCATGTCTAGTCTCTTGTCTGCCGTCTCTAGAATCTAGTCTGCCGTCTGTAGTGTCTAGTCTGCCGTCTCTAGTCTCTAGTCCGCCATCTCTAGTCTCTAGTTTGCAATCTTAGTCTCTAGTCCGCAGCCTCTAGCGCCTAGTCTCGCAGCCTCTAGTCTCCGGTTTGCAGCCTCTAGTCTCTAGTCTATAGTCTTTAGTCTCTAGTCTCTAGTCCAAGTCTCTAGTCTCTAGTCTCCGCCTCTAGTCTCGCAGTGTCTAGTCTCTAGTCTGCAGCCTCTAGTCTCTTGGTTGCAGCCTCTAGTCTCCGGTCTGCGCCTCTACTCTAGTCCGTCGTCTCTAGTCTCTAGTCTCGTCTCAGCTCTCCTAGTCTCTAGCTCTCGCAGCTTCTAGTCTCTAGCCCAGTCTCTAGTCTCTTGTCTCGCAGCCTCTAGTCTCTTTGTCTCGCAGCCTCTAGTCTCTAGTCCGCATACTCTTGTCTCTAGTGTGAAGTCTCTAGTCTCTAGTCTGCAGTCTCTATTCTATATTCTGCAGGCTCTAGTCTCTTGTCTCTAGTCTTTAGTGGGGTCTCTCTAGTCTGCAGTCTCTGAGTCTCTAGTCCGCTGCCTCTAGTCTCTAGTCCGCCATCTCTAATCTTTAGTCTCGTAGCCTCTAGTCTCTAGTGTCCAGTCTCTAGTCTCTAGTCTACAGTCTCTAGTCTCTAGTCTGTTGTCTCTAGTCTCTCTAGTCTCTAGTCTCTAGTCTCGCAGCCTCTAGTGCTCTAGTCTCAGTCTCTAGTTTCTAGTCTCTGTCCGCAGCCTCTAGTCTCTAGTCTGCAGCTTTAGTCTCCTCTGAGCCTCGCCTCTAGTCTAGCCTCTAATCTCTAGTCTGCAGCCTCTAGTCTCTAGTCTCTAGTCTAAGCCTCTAGTCTCTAGTCTCGCAGCCTCTAGTCTCTAGTCTCCAGCCTCTGTCTCTAGTCTCACTCTAGTCTCTAGTCTCTAGTCTCGCAGCCTCTACTCTCTAGTCTGCAGTCTCTAGTCTCTTATGCGCCTCAGTCTCTAGTCCGCCGTCTCTAGTCTCGTCGTGCTTCTAGTCTCTAGTCTCGCCGTCTCTAGTCTCGTCAGTCTCTAGTCTCTAGTCTCGTCGCCTCTAGTCTCTAGTCCGCTGCCTCTAGTCTCTGCAGTCTCTAGTCTCTAGTCTCGCAGCCTCTAGTCTCTAGTCTCCAGCCTCTGTCTCTAGTCTCGAGTCTCTAGTCTCTAGTCTGCAGTCTCTAGTCTCCAGTCTCTAGACTCTAGTCTCTAGGCTCAGCCTCTAGTCTCTAGTCTGCCGTCTCTAGTCTCTAGTCTGCCGTCTCTAGTCTCTAGTCTGTCGTCTCTAGTCTCTAGTCTGCCGTCTCTAGTCTCTAGTGCACCGTCTCTAGTCTCTAGTCCGTCAGTCTCTAGTCTCTAGTCCGCGTCGTCTCTAGTCTCCGGCCCGTAGTCTCTAGTCTCTAGTCTCTCTAGTCTCTAGTCTGCAGTCTCTAGTCTCTAGTCTGTAGTCTCTAGTCTCTAGTCTCTAGTCTCTAGTCTCTAGTCTCTAGTCTCTAGTCTCTAGTCTCTAGTCTCTAGTCTCTAGTCTCTAGTCTCTAGTCTCTAGTCTCTAGTCTCTAGCCTCTAGTCTCTAGTCTCTAGTCTCTAGTCTCGAGTCTCTAGTCTCTAGTCCGCCGTGCCTCTAGTCCTCTAGTCTCTAGTCTCTAGTCTCTAGTCTGCTGCCTCTAGGTCTCTAGTCCTAGCTAGTCTCTAGTCTCTAGTCCGCCATCTCTAGTCTCTAGTGTCTCAGTCTCTAGTCTCTAGTCCGCAGTCTCTAGTCTCTAGTCCGTCGCCTCTAGTCTCTAGTCCTGCACGTCCTCTAGTCTCTAGTCTGCTGCCTCTAGTCTGCAGTCCGTCTAGTCCTCTAGTCTCTAGTCTCTAGTCTCTAGTCTCTAGTCTGCAGCTGCTCTAGTCTCTAGTCCGCAGTCGTCTAGTCTCTAGTCTGCTGTTCTAGTCTCTAGTCTAGCTCTCTAGTCTCTAGTCTCAGCCTCTAGTCTCTAGTCTCGCAGTCTCTAGTCTCTAGTCTCGCAGCTCTCTAGTCTCTAGGCTCTAGTCTCGCAGTCTCGTAGTCTCTAGTCTCGCAGTCTCTAGTCTCTAGTCTCGCAGCCTCTAGTCTCTAGTTTGCAGCCTCTAGTCTCTAGTCCGCTGCTCTAGTCTCTAGTCCTGCATGTCTAGTCTCTAGTCTCGCTAGTCTCTAGTCTCTAGTCCGCCGTCCGTAGTCGTCTAGTCCTAGTCCTAGTCTCTAGTCCGCCATCTCTAGTCTCTAGTTCGCAATCCTCTAGTCTCTAGTCTCTAGCCTCTAGTCTCTAGTCTCGCAGCCTCTAGTCTCTAGTCTGCAGCCTCTAGTCTCTAGTCTCTAGTCTCTAGTCTCTAGTCTCTAGTCCTAGTCTCTAGTCTCTAGTCTCTCTAGTCTCGCTAGTCTCTAGTCTCTAGTCTCGCAGCCTCTAGTCTCTAGTCTGCAGCCTCTAGTCTCTGGTCTCGCAGTCTCTAGTCTCTAGTCTGCAGCCTCTAGTCTCTAGTCTCGCGGCTCTAGTCTCTAGTCTCTAGTCTCTAGTCTCTAGTCTCTAGTCTCGCAGCCTCTAGTCTCTGTCTGCAGCCTCTAGTCTCTAGTCTCGCAGCCTCTAGTCTCTAGTCCGCAGTCTCTAGTCTCTAGTCTGCAGTCTCTAGTCTCTAGTCCTCAGCCTCTAGTCTCTAGTCTGCAGCTCTAGTCTCTAGTCTCTAGTCTGTAGCTCTGGTCCTCTAGTCTCTAGTCTCTAGTCTCTAGTCCGCGTCTCTAGTCTCTAGTCGCCTCTAGTCTCTAGTCTCAGCCTCTAGTCTCTAGTCCGCTGCCTCTAGTCTCTAGTCCGTAGCCTCTAGTCTCTAGTCTGCGCCTCTAGTCTCTAGTCTCAGCCTCAGCCTCTAGTCTCTAGTCCGCAGTCTCTAGTCTCTAGTCTCTGTCCGCAGCCTCTAGTCTCTAGTCTCGCAGTCTCTAGTCTCCAGTCTCTAGTCCTCTAGTCTCTAGTCTACAGTCTCTAGTCTCTAGTCTCGCAGCCTCTAGTCTCTAGTCTCGCATGCCTCTAGTCTCTAGTCTCTAGTCTCTAGTCTCTAGTCTCTAATCTGAGTCTCTAGTCTCTAGCCTCTAGTCTCTAGTCTCGCAGCCTCTAGTCTCTAGTCTGCAGCCTCTAGTCTCTAGTCTCGCAGCCTCTAGTCTCCAGTCTGCAGTCTCTAGTCTCTAGTCTCAGCCTCTAGTCTCTAGTCTCGCAGCCTCTAGTCTCTGCGCCTCTAGTCTCTAGTTTGTCGTTCCTAGTCTCTAGTCCGCGTCTCTAGTCTCTAGTCTACCATCTCTAGTCTCTAGTCCTGCCAGCCTCTAGTCCGCTAGTCTCTAGTCTCTGCAGCCTCTAGTCTCTAGTCTCCAGCCTCTGAGTCTCTAGTCTCCAGTCTCTAGTCCGCTGAGTCTCTAGTCTCTAGTCCGCAGCCTCTAGTCTCTAGTCTGCAGCCTCTAGTCTCTAGTCTCTAGTCTCAGCCTCTAGTCTCTAGTCTCGCAGCCTCTAGTCTCTAGTCTGCAGCCTCTAGTCTCTAGTCTCGCTAGCCTCTAGTCTCGTAGTCTCTAGTCTCTAGTCCCTAGTCTGTAGTCTGTAGTCTGCAGTCTCTAGTCTCTAGTCTCTAGTCTCTAGTCTCTAGTCTCTAGTCCGTAGTCTCTAGTCCTCTAGTCTCTAGTCCGCAGCCTCTAGTCTCTAGTCTCTAGTCCGCTGCCTCTAGTCTCTAGTCTCGTAGTCTCTAGCCTCTAGTCCGCAGCCTCTAGTCTCTAGTCTCCAGTCTCTAGTCTCTAGTCTCGCAGCCTCTAGTCTCTAGTCTGCAGCCTCTAGTCTCTAGTCCTGCAGCCTCTAGTCTCTAGTCTCTAGTCTCTAGTCTCAGTAGCTCTCTAGTCTCTAGTCTCAGCCTCTAGTCTCTAGTCTCGCTGCCTCTAGTCTCTAGTCCGTCAGTCTCTAGTCTCTAGTCCAGTAGCCTCTAGTCTCTAGTCTCTGCTGCCTCTAGTCTCTAGTCTCTAGTCTCTAGCCTCTCAGTCTCTAGTCCGCAGACTCTAGTCTCTAGTCTCTTAGTCTCTAGTCCTCTAGTCTCTAGTCTCGCAGCTTCTAGTCTCTAGTCTCATAGTCTCTAGTCTCTAGTCTCGCTGCCTCTAGTCTCTAGTCTCTAGTCTCTAGTCTCTAGTCCGCTAGCCTCCTAGTCTCGCTAGCCTCTAGTCTCTAGTCTGTAGCTCTCTAGTCTCTAGTCTCGTAGCTCTCTAGTCTCTAGTCTGCAGTCTCTAGTCTCTAGTCCTCAGCCTCTAGTCTCTAGTCTCGTAGTCTCTAGTCTCTAGTCTCTAGTCTCAGCCTCTAGTCTCTGCAGCCTCTAGTCTCTAGTCTCGCAGCCTCTAGTCTCTAGTCTCGCAGCCTCTAGTCTCTAGTCTCGCAGCCTCTAGTCTCTAGTCCGCAGCCTCTAGTCTCTAGTCTCAGTCGTCTCTAGTCCGAAGTCTCTAGTCTCTAGTCTGCGCCTCTAGTCTCTAGTCTCAGCCTCTAGTCTCTAGTCTCGTAGCCTCTAGTCTCTCTAGTCTCTAGTCCTAGTCTTCAGTCTCTAGTCGTGCGCCTCTAGTCTCTAGTCTGCAGCCTCTAGTCTCTAGTCTCGTAGTCTCTAGTCTCTAGTCTCGTAGTCTCCAGTCTCGTAGTCTCGTAGCCTCTAGCCTCTAGTCCGCAGTCTCTAGTCTCTAGGCCTCAGCCTCTAGTCTCTAGTCTCGCAGTCTCTGAGTCTCTAGTCTCTAGTCTCAGCCTCTAGTCTCTAGTCTCAGCCTCTAGTCTCTAGTCTCTAGCCTCTAGTCTCTAGTCCGCTAGCCTTCTAGCCTCTAGTCTCGTAGCCTCTAGTCTCTAGTCTCCAGCCTCTAGTCTCTAGTCTCTGTCTCTAGTCTCTAGTCTCCAGCCTCTAGTCTCTAGCCTCGCTAGCCTCTAGTCTCTAGACTGCAGTCCTAGTCTCTAGTCTCGCAGCCTCTAGTCTCTAGTCTCGCTTCTCTCTAGTCTCGCATTCTCTAGTCCCTAGTCTCTAGTTTCAGCCTCTAGCCTCTAGCTTCTAGCCTCTAGTCTCTGGGTCTCTAGTCTCTAGTCTCGCAGCCTCTAGCCTCAGTCTCTAGTCTCGCAGCCTCTAGTCTCCTTAGTCTCTAGATCGCAGCCTCTAGTCTCTAGTCTGCAGCCTCTAGTCTCGTTGTCTCTAGACTCTAGTCTAGCTTCTAGTCTCACCTAGCCTCTAGTCTCTGAGTCTCTAGTCTCTAGGTCTCTAGTCTCTCTAGTCTCGAGTCTCTAGTTTCTCTGGTCTCCGTAGTCTCTAGTCTCGGTGGCCTCTAGTCTCTAGTCTCTAGTCTCAGCCTCTAGTCTCTAGTCTCTAGTCCGCAGCCTCTAGTCTCTAGTCCGCAGCCTCTAGTCTCTAGTCTCTGCTAGTCTCTAGTCTCTAGTCCGGCAGCTCTAGTCTCTAGTCTCGCCATCTCTAGTCTCTAGTCTACGCCTCTAGTCCTAGTCCTCTAGTCTCTAGTCTCTAGTCTATTGCCTCTAGTCTCTAGTCCGACGCCTCTAGTCTCTAGTCTCGCAGCCTCTAGTCGTCTAGTCTCTAGTCTCTAGTCTCTAGTCTCGCAGTCTCTAGTCTCTAGTCCCAGTGCTCTAGTCTCTAGTCTCTGGCCTCTAGTCTCTAGTCTCAGCCTCTAGTCTCTAGTCCGCAGCCTCTCTAGTCTCTAGTCTCTAGTCCAGCTTCTAGTCTCTAGTCTCGCAGCCTCTAGTCTCTAGTCCGCACTGCTAGTCTCTAGCCCTAGTCTCAGCAGCCTCTAGTCTGCTCTAGTCTCTAGTCTCTAGTCTCTTTTATGCACTCTCTAGGTCTCTAGTCCGCTGCCTCTAGTCTCTAGTCCGTCAGTCTCTAGTCTCTAGTCCGTCGGTCTCTAGAATCTAGTCTCTAGTCTCTCTAGTCTCTAGTCCGCCAGTCTCTAGTCTCTAGTCCGCCATCTCTAGTCTCTAGTCTCGTAGTCTCTAGTCTCTGGTCTCTGCCGAGTCTCCTAGTCATCTAGTCTCTGGCAGCCTCTAGTCTCTCGGGTCTCGCAGTCTCTAGTCTCTAGTCTCTAGTCTTTAGTCTCTAGTCTCTAGTCTCAAGTCTCTAGTCTCTGAGCCTCCAGTCTCTAGTCTCAGTCTCTAGTCTCTAGTCTCGTACTCTCTAGCTGCGTCTCTAGTCTCTGTCTCAGCCTCTACTCTAGTCTCTAGTACTTCTAGTCTCTAGTCTCAGCCTCTAGTCTCTTGTCTCAGCCTCTAGTCTCTAGTCTGCATACTAGTCTCTGGCAGCCTCTAGTCTCTAGTCCAGCCTCTAATCTCTATTCTCGCAGTCTCTAGTCTCTTAGTCTCTAGTCTTTAGTCTCTAGTCTCTAGTCCGCAGCCTCTAGTCTCTAGTCTCTAGTCTCTAGTCTCGCATCTCCTGGTCTCTAGTCTCTAGTCTCAGTCTCTAGTCTCTAGTCTCAGCCTCTAGTCTCTAGCTCCTCAGTCTCTAGTCTTCGCCTCTAGTCTCTAGTCTCCTAGCCTCTAGGCCTCAGCCTCTAGTCTCTAGTCTCGCAGTCTCTAGTCTCTAGTCCGGCAGCCTCTAGTCTCTAGCCTCTAGCCTCCGTCTCTAGTCTCGTAGTCTCTAGTCTCTAGTCTCTAGTCCTCTAGTCTCTAGTCCGAGTCTCTAGTCTCTGGTCTCAGCCTCTAGTCTCTAGTCTCCAATCTCTAGTCTCTAGTCTCGCAGCTCTCTAGTCTCTAGTCTCGCAGCCTCTAGTCTCTAGTCTCAGTCTCGTAGTCTCTAGTCTGCTGCCTCTAGTCTCTAGTCTGCTAGCCTCCGTAGTCTCTAGTCCGCTGTCTCTAGTCTCTAGTCTCGCTCTCTAGTCTCTAGTCTCAGCCTCTAGTCTCTAGTCTCGCAGTCTCTAGTCCTCTAGTCCGCCATTTCTGTCTCGGCAGCCTCCATCTCTAGTCTCAGACTGCCTCTGTCTAGTCTGCAGGCTCTAGTCCCTAGTCCTCGCAGCCTCTAGTCTCTAGTCTCGCAGCTTCTAGTCCTCTAGTCTCTGCAGCCGGTCTCTAGTCTCTAGTCTCTGAGCCTTCGGTCTCTAGTCTCGCCTCTAGTCTCTAGTCTCGCAGCCTCTAGTCTCTAGTCTCGCCATCTCTAGTCTCTAGTCCTGCAGCCTCTAGTCTCTAGGCCTCTAGCCTCTAGCCTCTCTAGTCTCTAGTCTGCAGTCTCTAGTCTCTAGTCTCGCAGCCTCTAGTCTCTAGTCTCGTAGTCTCTAGTCTCTTGTCTCAGCCTCTAGTCTCTAGTCGCAGCCTGCCTCTAGTCTCTAGTCTCTGCCTGTCCTCTAGTCTCTAGTCTCGCTAGTCTCGTAGTCTCTAGTCTCGCAGCCTCTAGTCTCTAGTCTCTCAGCTCTCTAGTCTCGTAGCCTCTAGTCTCGCAGCCTCTAGTCTCTAGTCTCTAGCCTCTAGTCTCTGGGCCTCGCAGTCTCTAGTCTCTAGTCTGGCAGTCTCTTAGTCTCTAGTCTCGCAGCCTCTAGTCTCGCTTCCGTCTAGTCTCTAGTCTCTAGTCTCGCAGCCTCTAGTCTCTAGTCTCGTAGCCTCTAGTCTCTAGTCTCAGCCTCTCTAGTCTCTAGTCTCCAGCCTCTAGTCTCTGCAGCCTCTAGTCTCTAGTCTGCTAGTTCCTAGCCTCTAGTCTCGCCAGTCTCTAGTCTCTAGTCTCTCAGCCTCTCTAGTCTCTAGTCTCGTCTCTAGCCTCTATTCCGTAGCTCTCTAGTCTCTAGTCTGCTGCCTCTAGTCTCTAGTCCCTGTCTCTAGTCTCCGAGCCTCTAGTCTCTAGTCTCGTCAGTCTCTAGTCTCTAGTCTCTAGTCTCTGGGCCTCCTAGCCTCTAGTGCTCTAGTCTCAGTAGTCTCTAGTCTCTAGTCTCATGGCCTCTAGTCTCTAGTCTCAGTCTCTAGTCTCGCAGCCTCCTAGTCTCTAGTCTCATGGTCTCTAGTCTCTAGTCTCTAGCCTCTAGTCTCTAGTCTCTAGTCTCTAGTCTGTTGTCTCTGGCCTGCAGTCTCTAGTCTCTAGTCTCTAGTCTCTAGTCTCTAGTCTCTAGTCTCTAGTCTCTAGTCTCTAGCCTCTAGTCTCTAGTCTCTAGCCTCTAGTCTCGCAGCCTCTAGTCCCTAGTCTCTAGTCTCGTAGCCTCTAGTCTCTAGTCTCGTAGCTCTCTAGTCTCTAGTCTCATGGCTCTCTAGTCTCTAGTCTCGTAGGCCTCTAGTCTCTAGCCTCTAGTCTCTAGTCTCTAGTCTCTAGTCTCGCAGCTCTCTAGTCTCTAGTCTCGGCAGCCTCTAGTCTCTAGTCTCAGCTTAGTCTCTAGTCTCTAGTCTCTAGTCTCTAGTCTCTAGTCTCTAGTCTCTAGTCTCGAGTCTCTAGTCTCTAGTCCGCAGTCTCTAGTCTCTAGTCTCTAGCCTCTAGTCTCTTGTCTCTAGCCTCCTAGTCTCTAGTCTCTAGTCTCGCGGCCTCTAGTCTCTAGTCTGCAGCTCTCTAGTCTCTTGTCTGCAGCCTCTAGTCTCTAGTCTGCTAGTCTCTAGTCCTAGTCTCTAGTCTCGCAGCTTCCTAGTCTCCACCTAGTCTCTAGTCTCGTAGTCTCTAGTCTCGTAGTCTCTCGTCTCTAGTCTCTGCCGTCTAGTCTCTAGTCTCGCTGCCTCTATCCTCTAGTCTCGCAGTCTCCAGTCTCTAGTCCGCCATCTCTAGTCTCTAGTTCTGTCGTCTCTAGTCTCTAGTCTCGCAGCCTCTAGTCTCTAGTCTCTGCTAGTCTCTAGTCTCTAGTCTCTCTAGTCTCTAGCCTCTAGTCTCTAGTCTCGCAGTCTCTAGTCTCTAGTCTCTAGCCTCTAGTCTCTAGTCTCGCAGTCTCTAGTCTCTTCTGTAGTCTCTAGTCGCTAGTCTGCTAGTCTCTAGTCTCTAGTCCGAGTCTCTAGTCTCTAGTCTCCAGCCTCTAGTCTCTAGTCTACAGTCTCTAGTCCCGCTCAGTCTCTAGCCTCTAGTCCTGCTAGCCTCTAGTCTCTAGTCTCTAGTCTCGCAGCCTCTAGTCTCTAGTCTCAGCCTCTAGTCTCTACTCGCAGCCTCTAGTCTCTAGTCTACAAGTGCTCTAGTCTCTAGTCGCAGCTCTCTAGTCTCTAGCTCCTGAGTCTCTAGTCTCTAGTCTCAGCCTCTAGTCTCTAGTCCTCAGCCTCTAGTCTCTAGTCCGCAGCCTCCTAGTCTCTAGTCTCATGGCCTCTGGTCTCTAGTCTCCTGGCCTCTAGTCTCTAGTCTCTGGCCTCTAGTCTCTAGTCTCGCGTCTCTAGTCTCTAGTCTCGCTAGCCTCTAGTCTCTGGTCTCAGTCTCTAGTCTCTAGTCTCTAGCCTCTAGTCTCTAGTCTCACTAGTCTCTAGTCTCGCAGCCTCTAGTCTCTAGTCTCGTAGTCTCTAGTCTCTAGTCTCTAGCCTCTGAGTCTCTAGTCTCGCCTCTCTAGTCTCTAGTCCGCAGTCTCTAGTCTCTAGTCTCTAGTCTCTAGTCCTCTAGTCTCCCAGTCTCTAGTCCTCTGCAGCCTCTAGTCTCTAGTCCTCTAGTCTCTAGTCCGCCAGTCTCTAGTCTCTAGTTCGCAGCCTCTAGTCTCTAGTCTTTAGTCTCTAGTCTCTAGTCTCTAGTCTCTAGTCTCTAGTCTCTAGTCTACAGTCTCTAGTCTCTAGTCTCTAGCCTCTAGTCTCTAGTCTCTAGTCTCTAGTCTCTAGTCTCTAGTCTCTAGTCTCTAGTCTCTAGTCTCTAGTCTCTATAGTCTCTAGTTTGCTCCTCTAGTCTCTAGTCTCAGCTCTCTAGTCTCTAGTCTGCTAGTCTCTAGTCTCTAGTCTCTCGTCTCTAGTCTCTAGTCTCTAGTCTCTGTCTCAGCCTCTAGTCTCTAGTCTCAGCCTCTAGTCTCTAGGCTGCCGTCTCTAGTCTCTAGTCTCGTCTAGTCTCTAGTCTCTGCAGCCTCTAGTCTCTAGTCTCGCAGCCTCTAGTCTCTAGTCTCTAGTCTCTAGTCTCTGGTATCTAGTCTCTAGTGTCTAGTCTGCAGTCTCTAGTCTCTAGTCTCTAGTCTCTAGTCTCTAGTCTCTAGTCTCGAGTCTCTAGTCTCTAGTCTCTAGTCTCCAGTCTCTAGTCTCTAGTCTCTAGTCTGCAGCCTCTAGTCTCTAGTCTCAGCTCTAGTCTCTAGTCTCAGTCTCTAGTCTCGCAGTCTCTAGTCTCTAGTCCTGCTAGTCTCTAGTCTCTAGTCTCGTAGTCTCTAGTCTCTGGGCCTGTCGTCTCTAGTCTCTAGTCTCGCAGCCTCTAGTCTCTAGTCTCGTAGCCTCTAGTCTCTAGTCTCGCAGCTCCCTAGTCTCTAGTCTCGTAGTCTCTAGTCTCTAGTCTCAGCCTCTAGTCTCTAGTCGCTGCCTCTAGTCTCTAGTCTCGCAGCCTCTAGTCTCTAGTCTCGTAGCCTCCTAGTCTCAGGTCTCTAGTCTCTAGTCTCTAGTCTCGCAGCCTCTAGTCTCTAGTCTCGCACTCTCTAGTCTCTAGTCTCGCAGCCTCCAGTCTCTAGTCTCTAGTGTCTAGTCTCTAGTCTCTAGTCCGCAGCCTCCAGTCTCTAGTCCGCCTATCCGTAGTCTCTAGCGCATTGTCTCTAGTCTCTAGTCTACTAGCCTCTAGTCCGAGGTCTCTAGCCGCAGCCTCTAGCTCTGCCGCCTAGTCTCTAGTCTCGTAGTCTCTTGTCTACAGTCTCTAGCCTCTAGTCCTCCATCCGTAGTCTCTAGTCTATTAGTCTCTAGTCTCTAGTCTCTGCGGCCTCTAGTCTCTAGTCTCATGGTCTCTAGTCCGTCTAGTCTCTAGTCTCTAGTCTCTAGTTTGCAGTCTCTAGTCTCTAGTCTCTAGTCTCTAGTCTCTAGTCTCTAGTCTCTAGTCTCGTAGTCTCTAGTCTCGCCAGTCTCTAGTCTCTAGTCTCGTCAGTCTCTAGTCTCTAGTCCGTCAGTCTCTAGTGTCTAGTCTCGCAGCCTCTAGTCTCTAGTCCGCAGCCTCTAGTCTCTAGTCTCGCAGCCTCTAGTCTCTAGTCTCGTAGTCTCTAGTCTCTAGTCTCGCAGTCTCTAGTCTCTAGTCTCGTGGTCTCTAGTCTCTGGTCTCGCAGCCTCTAGTCTCTAGTCCGCAGCCTCTAGTCTCTAGTCTCGTAGTCTCTAGTCTCTAGTCTCGCAGTCTCTAGTCTCTGAGTCTCTAGTCTCAGCCTCTAGTCTCGAGTCCTCTAGTCTGCAGTCGTCTAGTCTCTAGTCTGCAGCCTCTAGTCTCTAGTCTCAGTCTCTAGTCCTGAGTCTCTAGTCTCTAGTCGTCTAGTCTCTAGTCTCGCAGTCTCTAGTCTCTAGTCCTCAGCTAGTCTCTAGTCTCTAGTCCGCAGCCTCTAGTCTCTAGTCCTGCAGCTTCTAGTCTCTAGTCTCTAGCCTCTAGTCTCTAGTCTCTAGTCTCTAGTCTCTAGTCTCTAGTCTCTAGTCTCTAGTCTCTAGTCTGCAGTCTCTAGTCCCTAGTCTGCACTCTCTAGTCACTAGTCTGCAGTCTCTAGTCTCTAGTGTGCAGTGCTTAGTCTCTAGTATGCAGTGTCTAGTCTCTAGTCTGCAGTCTCTAGTCTCTAGTCTGCAGTCTTTAGTCTCTAGTCCCTAATCTGCAGTCTCTAGTCTCTAGTTTGTTGTCTCTAGGCTCTACCCTGCAGCTTCTAGTCTCTAGTCTCTTGTCTCTAGTCTCTAGTCTCTAGTCTCTAGTCTCTAGTCTCTAGTCTCTAGTCTCTAGTCTCTAGTCTCTAGTCTCTAGTCTCTAGTCTCTAGTCTCTAGTCCGCAGTCTCTAGTCTCTAGTCTCGTAGCCTCTAGTCTCTAGTCTCAGCCTCTAGTCTCTAGTCTCGTAGTCTCTAGTCTCTAGTCTGCAGTCTCTAGTCTCTAGTCTCGCAGCCTCTAGTCTCTAGTCTCGCAGCCTCTAGTCTCTAGTCTCTAGTCCTGCAGCCTCTAGTCTGTTGTCTCTAGTCTCTAGTCTGCAGTTTCTAGTCTCTAGTCTCTAGTCTCTAGTCTCTAGTCTCTAGTCTCTAGTCTGTGGTCTCTAGTCTCTAGTCTCTAGTCTCTAGCCTCTAGTCTCTAGTCTCATGTCTCTAGTCTCTAGTCTCTAGTGTCTAGTCTCTAGTCTCTAGTCCGTCGCCTCTAGTCTCTAGTCTCTGTCGTCTAGTCTCTAGTCTCGTAGCCTCTAGTCTCTAGTCCTGTCAGTCTCTAGTCTCTAGTCTCGTAGTCTCTAGTCTCGTAGCCTCTAGTCTCTAGTCTCAGTCTCAGCCTCTAGTCTCTAGTCTCGCAGCCTCTAGTCTCTAGTCTCGCAGCCTCTAGTCTCTAGTCTCTAGTCTCAGCTCTCTAGTCTCTAGTCCTGCAGCCTCTAGTCTCTAGTCTACAGCTCTCTAGTCTCTAGTCTCTCAGTCTCTAGTCTCTCAGCTCTCTAGTCTCTAGTCTCCAGCCTCTAGTCTCTAGTCTCTAGTCTCTAGTCTCGTAGTCTCTAGTCTCGCAGCCTCCAGCCTCTAGTCCGCCATCTCTAGTCTCTAGTCTCATTGTCTCTAGTCTCTAGTCTACTAGCCTCTAGTCTCTAGTCTCAGTCTCTAGTCGCTAGCCTCCAGCTCAGTCTCGTAGTCTCTAGTCTCGCAGTCTCTAGTCTCTAGCCTCCAGCCTCTAGTCTTCCAGTCTCTAGTCTCTAGTCTATTGTCTCTAGTCTCTAGTCTCGTGGCCTCTAGTCTCTAGTCTACTAGCCTCTAGTCTCGTAGTCTCTAGTCTCTAGTCTCTAGTTTGCTGCCTCTAGTCTCTAGTCTCGCAGCCTCTAGTCTCTAGTCTGCTAGTCTCTAATCTCTAGTCTCTAGTCTCTAGTCCGCCGTCTCTAGTCTCTAGTCTCTAGTCTGTAGTCTCTAGTCTCTAGTCTCTAGTCTCTAGTCTCTAGTCTGTCGTCTCTAGTCTCTAGTCTCTAGTCTGTAGTCTCTAGTCTCTAGTCTCGCAGCCTCTAGTCTCGTAGTCTCATGGTCTCTAGTCTCTCAGTCTCGTAGTCTCTAGTCTCTAGTCTCCTGGCCTCTAGTCTCTAGTCTCTAGTCCGCTGCCTCTAGTCTCTAGTCTGCTGCCTCTAGTCTCGTAGTCTCTAGTCTCGCAGCCTCTAGTCTCTGAGTCTCTAGTCTGCTAGTCTCGAGTCTCTAGTCTCGCAGCCTCTAGTCTCTAGCCTGCACTCTAGTCCTGGAGTCTCTAGTCTCTAGTCAGCAGTCTCTAGTCTCTAGTCTGTAGTCTCTAGTTTCTAGTCTGCAGTCTCTGGTCTGCAGTCTCTGGGTCTCGTAGCCTCTAGTCTCTAGTCTCGTAGTCTCTAGTCTCTAGTCTCGTAGCCTCTAGTCTCTAGTCTCTAGTCTCTAGTCTGCAGCCTCTGCGTCTCTAGTCTCTAGTCCGAACTCTAGCAACTAGTCTCGTAGTCTCTAGTCTCTAGTCTAGCCTCAGTCTCTAGTCCGCAGCCTCATAGTCTCTAGTCTCGTAGTCTATAGTCTCTAGTCTCGCAGCCTCTAGTCTCTAGTCTCTAGTCCGAATCTCTAGCAACTAGTCTGCAGCCTCTAGTCTCTAGTCTGCAGCCTCTAGTCTCTAGTCTGCAGCCTATAGTCTCTAGTCCTGTAGTTCATAGTCTCTAGTCCGCAGCTGTCTAGTCTCTAGTCTGCAGAGTTCTAGTCTCTAGTCCGCAGTCGTCTAGTCTCTAGTCCGCAGCCTCTAGTCTCTAGTCTCTAGTCTCAGCCTCTAGTCTCTAGTCTGCAGCCTCTAATCTCTACTCTGCAGTCTCTAGTCTCTTGTCTACAGTGTCTAGTCGCTAGACAACAGTCTCTAGTCTCTAGTCTGGAGTCTCTAGTGCCACTAGTGTGCAGCCTCTAGTCTCTAGTCCGCAGCCTCTAGTCTCTAGTCTCGCAGCCTCTAGTGCTCTAGTCTCGCAGGTCTCTAGTCTCTAGTCTCCTGCCTCTAGTCTCTAGTCTCGCTGCCTCTAGTCTCTAGTCCGCTGCTCTCTAGTATCTAGTCTCAGTCGCCTCTAATCTCCGGTCTGCAGCCTCTAGTCTCTTGTCTCGCAGCCTCGTAGTCTCTCGTCTCGCACTCTCTAGTCTCTAGTCTCGCAGCCTCTAGTCTCTAGTCTCGTAGTCTCTAGTCCCTAGTCTCGCTGTCTCTAGTCTCTAGTCTCGCCTTCTCTAGTCTCTAGTCTGCCGTCTCTATCCTCTAGTCTGCCATTTCTAGTCTGTAGTCTCTAGTCTGTACTCTACCGTCTCTAGTCTCTCCTCTGCGGTGTGTAGTCTGCAGTGTCTAGTCTCTAGTCTGCAGTCTCTAGTCTCTAGTCTGCAGTCTCTAGTCTGCCGTCTCTAGTCTCTGTTCTGCAGTCTCTAGTCTCTAGTCTTTAGTCTCTAGTCTCTAGTCTCTAGTCTCTAGTCTCTAGTCTCTAGTCTCTAGTCTCTAGTCTGCAGTCTCTAATCTCTAGTCTGCAGTCTCTAGTCTCTTGTCTACAGTCTCTAGTCGCTAGACAGCAGTCTCTAGTCTGCAGTCTCTAGTCAGCAGTCTCTAGTCTCTATTTTGTCGTCTATAGTCTCTAGTTTGCCCTCTCTAGTCTCTAGTCTGCCGTCTCTAGTCTCTAGTCTGCCATCTCTAGTCTCTTCTCTGCCTTCTCTAGGCTCTAGTCTGCCGTCTCTAGCCTCTATTCCGTCGTTTCTAGTCTCTAGGTTGCCGTCTCTAGTCTCTAGTCTGCCGTCTCTAGTCTCCAGTCTCTAGTCTCTAGTCTGCAGCCTCTAGTCTCTAGCTCTACTGTCTCCAGCCTCAGTAGTCTCTAGTGTCTAGTCTCGCAGCCTCTAGTCTCTAGTCTGCAGCCTCTAGTCTATAGTCCGAAGTCTCTAGTCTCAAGTCTCTAGTCTCTAGTCTCTAGTTTGCGGCTCTCTAGTCTCAGTCTCTAGTCTGCAGCCTCTAGTCTCTAGTCCGCAGCTCTAGTCTCTAGTCTCGTAGTCTCTAGTCTCGCTGCCTCTAGTCTCTAGTCCGCTGCCTCTAGTCTCTAGTCCGTCTGTCTCTAGTCTCTCAGTCCTGCTGTCTCTAGTCTCTAGTCTGCAGCCTCTAGTCTCTAGTCCGCAGCCTCTAGTCTCTATTCTGCAGCCTCTAAGTCTCTAGTCCTGCAGCTCTCTAGTCTCTAGTCTCGTGGTCTCTAGTCTCCGGTCCGTGGTCTCTAGTCTCCGGTCTCGCGGTCTCTAGTCTCTAGTCTCGCAGCCTCTAGTCTCTAGTCCGCTATCTCTAGTCTCTAGTCTCGCTCGTCTCTAGTCCTGAGTCTCTAGTCTCGCAGCCTCTAGTCCGGAGTCTCTAGTTTGCACTGCTCTAGTCTCTAGTCGCCAGCCTCTAGTCTCTAGTCTCGCAATCTCTAGTCCTGAGTCTCTAGTCTCTAGTCGCAGCCTCTAGTCTCTAGTCTCGTAGTCTCTTGTCTCTAGTCTCGCAGTCTCTAGTCTCTAGTCCGCAGCCTTTAGTCTCGTCTGCAGCCTCTAGTCTCTAGTCCGCAGCTTTAGTCTCTCGTCTCGCAGCCTCTAGTCTCTAGTCTCTAGTCTGCAGTCTCTAGTCCCTAGTCTGCACTCTCTAGTCACTAGTCTGCAGTCTCTAGTCTCTAGTGTGCAGTGCTTAGTCTCTAGTATGCAGTGTCTAGTCTCTAGTCTGCAGTCTCTAGTCTCTAGTCTGCAGTCTTTAGTCTCTAGTCCCTAATCTGCAGTCTCTAGTCTCTAGTTTGTTGTCTCTAGGCTCTACCCTGCAGCTTCTAGTCTCTAGTCTCTAGTCTCTAGTCTCTAGTCTCTAGTCTCTAGTCTCTAGTCTCTAGTCTCTAGTCTCTAGTCTCTAGTCCTCTAGTCTCTAGTCTCGTAGCCTCAAGTCTCTAGTCCGCAGCCTATAGTCTCTAGTCTCGTAGTCTATAGTCTCTAGTCTCGTAGTCTATAGTCTCTAGTCCGCAGCCTCTAGTCTCTAGTCTCACGGTCTCTAGTCTCTAGTCTCGTAGCCTCTAGTCTCGTAGTCTCGTTGTCTCTAGTCTCTAGTCCGCTGCCTCTAGTCTCGAGTCTCTAACTCGCAGCCTCTAGTCCTGAGTCTCTAGTTTGCAGTGTCTAGTCTCTAGTCCGTAGTCTCTAGTCTCTAGTCTCGCAGTCCTAGTCCTGAGTCTCTAGTCTCTAGTCGCCAGCCTCTAGTCTCTAGTCCTGCAGTCTCTAGTCTCTAGTCTCGCAGCCTCGGTCTCTAGCCTCTAGTCTCTAGTCCGCAGCTCTAGTCTCTAGTCTCATAGCTCTCTAGTCTCTAGTCTCTAGTCTCTAGTCTCGCAGCTCTCTAGTCTCTAGTTTCTAGTCCGAACTCTCTAGTCACTAGTCTCGCAGCCTCTAGTCTCTAGTCTCAGTAGCCTCAAGTCTCTAGTCTGCAGCCTATAGTATCTAGTCTCGTAGTCTATAGTCTCTAGTCCGCAGTGTCTAGTCTCTAGTCTGCAGCCTCTAGTTTCTAGTCTGCGCCTTTAGTCTCTAGTCTCTAGTCCGCACTCTCTAGTCTCTAGTTTGTTGTCTCTAGTCTCTACCCTGCAGCTTCTAGTCTCTTGTCTCTAGTCTCTAGTCTCTAGTCTCTAGTCTCTAGTCTCTAGTCTCTAGTTCTAGTGTCTCAGTCTCTAGTCTCTAGTCTCAGCCTCTAGTCTCTAGTCTCAGCCTCTAGTCTCTAGTCTCTAGTCTCTAGTCTCTAGTCTCTAGTCTCTAGTCTCGTCGTCTCTAGTCTCTAGTCTCAGTAGTCTCTAGTCTGTCGTCTCTAGTCTCTAGTCTGTAGTCTCTAGTCTGCCATCTCTAGTCTCTAGTCTCTAGTCCGTCGTCTCTAGTCTCTAGTCTCTGTCATCTCTAGTCTCTAGTCTCGTCGTCTCTAGTCTCTAGTCTCGCAGCCTCTAGTCTCTAGTCTCGCAGTGTCAAGTCTCTAGTCTCAGCCTATAGTCTCTAGTCTCGCAGCCTATAGTCTCTAGTCTCTAGTCTGCAGCCTCTAGTCTCTGGTCTCGCAGCCTCTAGTCTCTTGTCTACAGCCTCTAGTCTCTCGTCTCGCACTCTCTAGTCTCTAGTCTGCAGCCTCCAGCCTCTAGTCGTAGTCTCTAGTCTCGTAGTCTCTAGTCTCGCAGCCTCCAGCCTCTAGTCCGCCATCCGTAGTCTCTAGTGTATTGTCTCTAGTCTCTAGTCTACTGGCCTCTAGTCTCTAGTCTCGCGGTCTCTAGTTCTGGGGTCTCGGTCAAGCACTCTCCAGGCCTCCAGCCTGTAGTCTCTAGTCCGCATCTCTAGTCTCGCAGCCTCGAGTCTCTAGTCTTCCATCTCGTAGTCTCTAGTGTATTGTCTCTAGTCTCTAGTCCTGTCAGTCTCTAGTCTCTAGTCTCTAGTTTACTGTGCCTCTAGTCTCACGGCCTCTAGTCTCTAGTCTCTAGTTTGCGGTCTCTAGTTTACGGCCTCTAGTCTCGAGTCTCGCAGTCTCTAGTCTCTAGTCTCTAGTCTCGCCTCTAGTCTCGCCGTCTCTAGTCTCTAGTCTCTAGTCTGTCGTCTCTAGTCTCTAGTCTATCGTCTCTAGTCTCTAGTCTGTCGTCTCTAGTCTCTAGTCTGCAGCCTCTAGTCTCTAGTCTCGTAGTCTCAAGTCTCTAGTCTCGCAGCCTCTAGTCTCTAGTCTCGCGGTCTCTAGCCTCTCGGTCTACGGTCTCTAGTCTCTAGTCTCGCGGCCTCTGAGTCTCTAGTCTCGCAGCCTCTAGTCTCGTAGTCTCGTCGCCTCTAGTCTCTAGTCCGCTGTCTCTAGTCTCGGAGTCTCTAGTCTGCAGCCTCTAGTCTCGCAGCCTCTAGTTTGCAAGTGTCGTAGTCTCTAGTCGGCAGCCTCTAGTCTCTAGTCTCGCACCTCTAGTCCGGAGTCTCTAGTCTCTAGTCGCAGCCTCTAGTCTCTAGTCTCGTAGTCTCTAGTCTCTAGTCTCGCAGCCTCTGGGTCTCGCAACCGTAGTCTCTAGTCCGCAGCCTCTAGTCTCTAGTCCGCAGCCTCTAGTCTCTAGTCTCTAGTCTCGCAGCCTCTAGTCTCTAGTCCGCACTCTCTAGTCACTAGTCTGCAGTCTCTAGTCTCTAGTGTGCAGTGCTTAGTCTCTAGTATGCAGTGTCTAGTCTCTAGTCTGCAGTCTCTAGTCTGCAGTCTTTTGTCTCTAGTCTCTAGTCTGCAGTCTCTAGTTTGTTGTCTCTAGTCTCTAGCCTGCAGCTTCTAGTCTCTAGTCTCTTGTCTCTAGTCTCTAGTCTCTAGTCTCTAGTCTCTAGTCTCTAGTCTCTAGTCTCTAGTCTCTAGTCTCTAGTCTCTAGTCTCTAGTCTCTAGTCTCTAGTCTCTAGTCTCTAGTCTCTAGTCTCTAGTCTCTAGTCTCTAGTCTCAGCAGTGTCTAGTCTTTAGTCTGCAGCTCTCTAGTCTCCGGTCTGCAGCCTCTAGTCTCTAGTCCACGGCCTCTAGTCTCTAGTCTGCAGCCTCTAGTCTCTAGTCTCGCAGCCTCTAGTCTCTAGTCTGCAGCCTGTAGTCTCGTAGTCCGCAGCCTCGTAGTCTGCAGCCTCTAGTCTCTAGTCCGTAGTCTCTAGTCTCGAGTCCGCAGCCTCTAGTCTCTAGTCTCGCTGGCCTCTAGTCCTGCAGCCTCTAGTTGATGAGTCATTATTTTCCCTTATTTTCTTACCTTTCTCGTACTTTTTTTATCTCTCGATTTGTGCTTAATTGTTTATATTTTGTACTAATTTCTATTAGTGGCTATAATTGGACCAAAAATTCATATTTTAATGAATTTGAGTTTTCTAAGTTTAATTATTCCAATTTTTATTTTCAGGGCAGTTTAAAATTATTTTGGGCTTGGAATTAATTCATGGACTTCAAGAGGAGCCGCCACGCCACAACTTGGATTTTGGGGCCAATGGGTCTAGGTTTTTCGTGCTCATGCAATGCAGCCTACAAGTAGGGCAACTGAGGAAGGAGCAGAGGCTGCAGCAGAGAGTAGGAATTTAGGGTTACGTTTCTTTCAAGAGAGACCAGCCTACGCTTTGTTTTTGGTTTTGGTTTTTTCAGAATTCGCCTCACTGCTCCACAGCTCCATAATTCCAGCTTTTCCATTTTCTATTGCTATTTTGTTTTCTATTTCGCTTTTCTATTTCGCTTTCATTTTCATTCTCGCTTCACGTTTTCTGCTTTTCTTTGCAATGTGTTTTCTGCTTTCTCGAGTTAATGGAAGGCTAAAACCCCGTGGTGGGCCTCTGGGCATGCCGCACTCACCGATGGAGGTTCTCGTGCATTTTATGGTTTCGTACGCTTGATTCTCCTCCGTGAAGCCTCCGCTCTAGAGGATGCTTAATCCCTTGGAAGGAGGCCTTACAAGGTTCACGCTTTCTTAATTCGTGAGGGAAGTCTCGGTTAACTTTCGCTTAGTTGGTTAATCTAGACCGAACAAGGATTAAATGGACCGATAATCGTTGTAAGCCAAGGATGTCGAGATGCATCAGTGTTCAAGAGTCTTGCCTATTTTAATTACTCGCAATTAATTTGTTGTTTGTCTCGCTATATTTTAATTAATCGTTATCTCGTCCAAAACCCCCATTGCATGATTCAATCTTTTGACAAAGAAAATTGGTCCTCGGGAGACGACCTAGGAGTAATTTCTAGTACTACATTTAATTGTTTTTATTTGACCGAGTACTGACATCAATCAAATTTGGCGCCGTTGTCGAAGGATCTGAGCTAAGCCAATGAGGCAACTGCAGAGGCGACTCAACCCCGTCATTTTGGACGTAGTAAAGAAGGAGGTGACCAAGCTTCTTCGAGTTGGGATCATTTATCCTATATCGATAGTCGATGGGTGAGTCCCAGTCCAGGTGGTCCCCAAGAAGACAGCCTCACCGTTGTGAAAATGAGAAGAATGAGCTCATTCCCACTAGAGTGCAAAACAGCTTGAGAGTCCGCATTGACTACCGAAGGCTGAATCAAGCAACACAGAAAGATCATTTTCCGCCGCTCTTCATTGATCGATGCTTGAGCTGCCTGGCAAGTAAATCTCACTATCGCTTTCTTGATGGTTTTTCCGATTATTTTCAAATCCATATTGCTCCCGAGGATCAAGAGAAAACCACATTCACCCGCCCCTTGGCACTTTTGCCTATAGGAGGATGCCCTTTGGCTTATGCAATGCCCTTGGCACATTCCAAATGTGCATGCTTAGTATCTTTTCCGATTTTCTTGAAAATTGCTTAGAGGTGTTTATGGATGATTTCACCTGCTTACTGATCCTCTTTTGATGCATGCTTAGATAATTTGGATAGAGTGCTTAATAGATGCATTGAAACCGATCTTGTTCTCAATTTTGAAAAATGTCACTTCATGGTAGAACAAGGTATAGTTTTAGGGCATATTATTTCCAGAGAAGGGCATAGAAGTAGATCCTGCAAAAATCTCTGTTATTTCACAATTGCCTTACCCCTCTTACGTGCGAGAGGTGCGATCTTTTCTTGGCCATGCAGGTTTCTACAAACGCTTCATTAAAGATTTCAGTAAGAAGGCCCTTCCATTGTCCAATCTGCTCCAAAAGGATGTTGACTTTGTTTTTTATGACAGTGTAAACAGCTTATGATCGCCTCAAGGAAGCATTGACCACCACTCCAATCATTCGAGCACCGGATTGGACACTCCCATTCGAGCCGATGTGTGATGCATCCAACTATGCATTGGGAGCCGTCCCGGCACGTAGGGTTGACAGAGTTGCCTCGGTGATATATTATGCTTCCAGGACTTTGGATGTTGCTCAAGCAAACTACACAACAACAGAGAAAGAGCTGCTTGCTATAGTTTTCGCTCTTGATAAATTTAGATCATATTTGCTTGGTTCTTGTGTTATTATTTATACTCGACCATGCAACTCGAAGTACTCGCTAAAAAGGTCGAGTCAAAGCCCGGATTGATTAGGTGGATGCTCTGCTCCAAGAATTTGATCCGGATATCCGTGATGTGAGTGGAGCACGTAATTTGGTAGCGCATCATCTCAGCAGGATTGAAAGAGCCGAGGATAATGTCGACGTCTTGCCCATCCGATGACAATTTTCCCGATGAAAATTTGCTCACTTTCTCTCTGCTTTCTTTTGTTTCTACCACCCCTTGGTTTGCAAATATTGTTAAGTTTTTAGTTGCTTTTGTTTTTCCTCCCTTAGCATCATGAGCTCAAATTGATAAAAGAGTGATGCTAAGCATTATATTTGGGATGACCTCTATTTGTGGAAGTTATGCAACGACTGTGTAATCGTGAGATGTATTCCGGATCATGAGATTGACTCTGGTCCCGCAGCTTTTGTCACTCTTATACACCGGTGGCCATCTAGGCATTCAGAGGACAGCTCGCAAAGTGCTCGATTGTGGTTTATACTAGCCCACCATCTTCAGAGATGCGTGGAAGATTTGTAGCACTTGTGAGCAAAGTGTCACGAGCAGGTGAAGATTCCTTACATGGAGACAAGCAGATGCCTCAAAGAACCCATGTTGTTCTCGTGAGGTGTTTGATGTCCGGGGTATTGATTTCATGAGTCCCTTTCCTCGTTTCTTTTGGTTTTTCCTACATTCTTTTAGTCGTTGATTATGTTTCAAATGGGTGGAAGCCAAAGCCACCAGGACTAATGATGCTCGGGTTGTTGTGGATTTTGTTAGATCTCACCTATTTTGCAGGTTTGGAGTACCTAGAGCTATTGTTAGTGATCAAGGAACCCATTTTTGTAACAGATCTATGCAGGCTTTGCTCAAGAAGTATGGGGTGGTGCACAAAATTTCTACACCCTACCACCCCCAAACCAATGGGCAAGTCGAAATTTCAAACAGGGAGATCAAGAGAATCTTAGAGAAGATTGTCCAGCCCAACAGAAAAACTGGAGTAACAGGTTGGATGATGCTCTTTGGGCGCATAGGACTGCCTACAAAGCACACATAGGGATGTCCCCTTATCTGGTTGTCTTTGGTAAGGCATGTCATTTACCCGTTGAGATTGAGCATCTGGCCCACTCGATGCGTGAAGACTTGCAATTTCTCCATAGATCAGCCGGTGAGGAAAGGCGGTTGCAACTAAATGAGCTTGATGAGATCCGCTTAGAAGCCTACGAGAATTCAAAATTCTACAAGGAAAACCAAGAAGTTCCATGACAACTTGATAGCTAGAAATGATTTCATGGTTGGCCAGAAAGTTCTGTTATACAATACTCGGCTCGACTCATGGGTGGTAAGTTACGATCAAAGTGGATTGGACCTTTGTTATTACTAATGTTTATCCTTATGGTACAGCTTGAGATCAAAAGTGAATCCACGTGATAAGAGCTTTAAGGTCAACGGCACCGTCTCGAAGCCCTTCCTCGCAATCCTTCTTTGTTGGATGTCATTGTGGAGGAGATGTCTCTCGCTTGACCCTACTTCTCTCCCACCATGACTTAGGAAGTTTTCTTTCCTTCTCCTCTTTACTTTTTATTGCACTTGTCCGTATCTATTGATTGTTCCGATTTCTCCGATCTTCTATTTGTGCCACATTGGGACAATGTGTAGTTTAAGTGTGGGGGAGACTGCTCTTTGTTTAAGTCTCTGTTGTTTTTTTGTTAGTTTGAGTCTTTGTCGTGTGTACAGTTTCGCATATTTCCTTTTGATTTCTGGGTTTTGTTTAGGTTGTAGGCTCTTACTTCACTCTTGGATACGAGTTGCTTGATACTGTATGGATTGAAATCCTTATTTTTCTCTCGCTTGGAATGATGATTATGAGGCTTGAGAGGTTGATTTAATTGCAGACGAAGTTATACCATGTGTGAGGATTTGAGCCACTATCTATTCTTTCTTGTGTGTTATGCCTCTTGATTGCTTGCACGCTTGCCTTGTCTTGACTCGTTTGATACTTCTTGGTTCACATGCATGTTTGGACATGATTAAGGCATTTGTTCTCATAAGCCCCCGGCCAAATAAGCTTACCCTCGAATTAATTCGCTTGTTAACCCCCGTTGAGCCTCGCATTCCCTTTCTTTGTTTGAAGCTCATTACAAGCCTTAAGTGAAAAACCTATGATTACCTTAACCTTAGGAATTTTTGGAGCTTTGGAATCGCTTTGGGAATAAGTTCTTGAATAAGTGTGGGGTGTCTCATTGGTTATTGTATTTTGGCTAGTTGGTTCTTCCCGCTGTACATATCTCAACGCTTTCATGATGTAACAAAAAAAAAAAAAAAGAAAAGAAAAAGAATAAGTGGTTTTGTTTGAGGCAAAGGAAAAGGAATGGTGTTAGAAGTTTATTAGAGGTTTTTGGGTTTTCTCTATGCTTATTTCTTACTTATTCCCCATTGCTCCTCTAGTTCCTCCGGTTTGTAGCTACTTATCCTATATTTTATCCTCTACCCCGTCCTGACCACATTACAACCCCGGAAAGACCTTATGATCCTTATGTGCATGTTTATTAGGTGTTGATTTTGTAGGCTTTCCAAGTCTATCTCGTCGCTTGTTTTTCATGAGTGCTTTTGAGAGTATACACCTAGACACTTGAGAGATACA
>JAMXMO010000961.1:0-11513 GCA_030347555.1 Lablab purpureus | reverse complement strand
CACGTAAGCATCACTTCCTATACTGGAGGTAAGTGAGAGATAAATGTGGGTATTTAGGAACCAACAAAATCCACGTTATAAGAAGTTATCCCACATTATGTGTAAGTGGTCCATTATTCAAGCCACTATCAAGCAATTATCATAAATCTGGGTACCACGTTTTTTGGAGTTAAGTGATGGACGGATCCCTATAAATACCACATATGTTTTGTGCTTCAAGGTCACCAAATCTGCTCTCTTCTATAGCATTCACACCATCTACATTTTTAGAGAGAAAAGATTTTGGAACCGTAGGCACTTTGAGAGAATTTCAATGGCTGGAGGTTAGTAATTTTTGCTTCCGCTTTTCATTATTTACATGGTACAGACTTAAAATTCCCCCTAAAGGTTTCGAGGTGTTTTGTCATAGCAACATGTCCAACGGAAAATGTTGGGATGATGATCCAACACCTAATTTTAGGTTAAACGTAAATTGTTGGATTAAATCTAATTAGATAACCATGATAGAACTAGCTGGGGTTGGTTGAGTTGATAAAGGGATCAACATCATCAAGGTGGTCACACCAATTATTGTAGACCCAAATGTCACCATTGTCCCCACCATCTTAATATTATCTGTTGTGGGTGGGATCAATTATCTCGTGGCAACAACCAGGTGAGCCAGAGGCCATGTGGGCCAAGTGACAATTGAATTGTTGTGCTTGGTATATTACACTCCTAAGTACTTGGTGTAGTGTAAGCGCTCGTGTTGACATATTTCAAGTATAAGTGTTGATGAAGATTAAAGTTTTGATGATGAAGATATAAAGTTCTTGAACAACATTAAAGACTTGTTTCTATCTTACAAAGGAAGGTTGCTTCATGGAATAAAGACAAGTCATAAAGGAAAATAAACGCTTTCAAGAGAGAAGATTGTTGAAGATTTTCTCAAGAGCTGAAGTTTCAAGTTTAGAAGTTTCTGTTTTGGGTGATGGATAAAAAGAGTAAGTCATAAATCCCATTCAAGACCATTTCAAACTTGAGAGCAAGTCGTTTTCTCGCAAAAACATTTTTCTACGCTTTTAATCGATTAAGTAATGAAATCTAATCAATTATTTCACTTAAAATTTGAATTAAAAGAGTTTAACGAACAAAATAATCGATTAAGTGTTTTTGATAATCGATTATATCAGGAAAAATGTGTTTTCCAGTTTTAATCTGATATAATCGATTATACCTTTTATATAATCGATTAAATACGACATTTTTGCGAATTCAATGCTAAATCAACCTAAGAAAGGAAACTTTGAGTTGATTTCAAATTATAAAATGAAAGACAACGTCTTAGGTTCAATACATCTGATCAAACACAAAATTCAAAGTGTTCTTGTGCTAAAGTTTTCAAAACCGCTTTCTTGCTCTCTCAAGGTTGATCTAAGTTCTTGGAAGTGGTGATCATTGTGCTTAAGCTTTCATATCCAACACTCATAAGGTGTTTTCTTTACTTTTTTATTGATTGCTGTAATTCATCCCTTGAATCTGTTCTAAAGGGAGGTGTGTTCATCTCTTGTGTCAAGAGAGGTGGGAATCATCCTCAGTGTGTCTGAGGAGGTGTGTTCATCCTTAGTGTGTCTAAGGAGGTATTTTCGTTTATCTTTATTTTTTTTTACATGTGTTCACTGGATTGATGTTTGTAATTGCAATTAAAGATAGTGGGGTGATCATCACGTGTTTGTGGTGATTGGGAACTGGACGTAGGATTGGCTAAATCCGAACCAATATAAATCTTTGTGTTCTTTCTCTTTTTCCCTATCTCTTTATTTTATTGTGGATCATATTAACAATTGCAATTCGAACTGCGTCTATCAAAGGTTAAGGAAAATCCGAATCTTGTTTTAGAAGATTTATTTAAAATTTGAAAAATTATTTTTAAAGGGAAAAAGTTTTTAAAAATCCAATTCACCCCCCTCTTGATTTTTACACTGTCGTTATTTCTAACAGCTCGATCTAATAATTGGTATCAAAGTCAAGGTCACGAGTTTGAATCCTAGCGAGACAATTGTTGAGGGGAGATTGTTGTAGGTGGCATTATTTGTCTTGTGGCGATGACTAGGTGGGTCAAAGTCCATGTGGGCCAAGTCACAATTAGGTCGTGGTGTTTGGACTGTTATGCTCTTAAGTAGAAAGAATTGCATCCTAACTAATGATTATAGGTTTTGATGCAGTGGTAAGCACTCAATCCAACACTATCACTCTGAGTATCTTCATAACTTTGATTATGATTCATATTATGACCACTTCTATTATGATTATTAGTCATCAAGAATTCTACCACTCTATAAATGCATACATAAACAAGGTTTCTGAATCAATCACCCAAGACTACCCACTATTTGGTCAAAACTATCAGTCTTAACAAAAGTGTCCAACTGGACATACCAATTTTTTTTTGTTGGAAAATGTGGTAAGGAGTTCGTAGTGAGTGACCAACAACAAACATTTTTAACTTGAGAATTGGTTTTAAAATAACATAATTAATAGTGTATAATATCAATAATTGTGTGAATTTCTAAATTAGATATGCAATAGTATCTATAATGCTCACCACCATTCCCTCTTTTTTTTTATTTTGTATATAATCGAGAAAAATAAAAGACGTTAAACTAAATAGGGACCTGAAGAAGGCAAAGCTTGAAAATAAAAGATTGAAGAAACACAGAGTGAACAAAAAGATTCAGCTTGTTACCATTGCGCGAGGATGTATTATAGAGTACTCCTTAGTTACAATGTATGCTTAAATATGTTCCTAATGCCTCTATTTATAACATTTTCAATCCTAACTATTATATATATTCCTAATTGATATAACTTCTCTTGTCATGCATGCACAACTTTTATCCACGTTTAAAGTCTTTATCTTCTTAATAACTTCTTTTCGTGTTGAGTTTACTTACGTTTCGACATTATTGACTTGTTCACTTTCTGAAAATTCATTATATTGAATTTCTATAAGTTTCCCATATTTTATGAATTTGAACTTCTACAATCATCTCAACATATCCGTGCTTTATTAGTCACTTCAAAAATATCTTATTATTCATACCATATGTTAATAATAACAATTTTAATATGCGGTTATATTGTCATAATCTTTTTTTAATACAACGATTATCTAATTGCATTTAAAATATAACATGACATTCACAAATTGATAAGTATTTCCTATTTTTGTTATCTTCGGTGTTTTACGTTCCCTTATTTCTCTTTTGACTACATCAAGATTTATTTCCCTCTTTTTCCTACGTTTTGGCTTCCCCCTTTTCCCTTTAAAGAAAAAAGTAATTTGTCAATATTAATTTTTTCACGTATTTGAAAAATCTTCTCCTCTCTAAACTCCTCACTCCTCGAAACTTCTCACCTTCCCAAACCCTCATCAACTTTCAAAACGGTAGAAAACTACATTCATCACTTCTCTCCCTTTCCCTTCAAAGTAATGCTCTCGCTTAATCAGAATCTTTTCACCTTCACCGATGACAATGCTTCTCCTTCTCATGCTCCCCACTTCGCTTTCAACGACCTCGTTGTTCTCTCGCCTTCCATCTTCGCCAATCTGGCCTTCCCACATGCACCCACCTACCCTCTCATTCTTCTGCATCAACAACACCTAATGCACTCGAAGCTCCAAACTGATCCAGGTAGTCTTAACCTACATACACATATACATGCCTTCTCCGCTCTGTTTGGTTATTAAATCAAAATTATAACACTCTCTTAAAATTTGAATACTTAGCATGTCTCGCAGTTAGTTTAAGGAAAATTTGAGTTTTAAGGGATTGCTCAACGGTATTGTGTTGTGTTAAAAAATTGAAATGTTCGCCGATGTCATTTTAAATAACTAACCGTTCTAAAAATTTCATTTTGTTATCCTTTGTAGCTTAGTTCTTCTTTATGGGAGTAAAAGGAGATGAATACAAGGATACATGAGACTAACTAATTATGCATTTTTTTTGGATTTTAGTTTTTTAATGATTTTCTAGGTCGATACATTTTACCTATAATTTCTAATTTAGTTGGTATATCAGAACTCTAAAGAATTGAGTAAGTTTAGATCTTGATTACTATGCTGGTGGGTTTTGTTCAAAATTACTAATCTTAATTCCTTTCCCTCATTATTTCCTGAATGGGAATAAAGTTTGATTTCACCGCTTGGCAGGTTTGAGAGTGGTGTCAGTGTTGCTAGCATCATAAAGAAGCTCACTTCTACCAACCAGAATTAGAGTCTAACGCCTTCCTTTGTTGATGAGAATGAGCATGAAGGGTGTGTTAGTAGTAGTGTCACATATGTGATAAGTTATCCTTGTAGAGAGGGCCAATTAGAGCTCAGAGCATAAATTTATTTGTCCCACTCTGCATAATACTTTATTTTTTAACCATCAAGATTAAGGTTTACGAATTAAACATTGGTTGTTTTTAATTAAGATTAATATAATTTATATAGTAATTTTTCGCTTTAAGAATCAGATAATCCAAAAGCAAATTTATTCTTTTAAAGATGTTATCATCATAAATTTTACCAGGTTATTTCATGTAGGGTGGGATATATACCCTTCCCAGTCATTTATCATTTGGTGTTAGGGATTTGATACTAGGGATACTTGTGGTTGATCCTATGAGGTGTTGACAAGAGATAAGATGAATGGAAATAACACTGAACATTGGGTATATCAAGTAAGAAAGGTTTGCTCTAGATTATGTTCCCAGGAACTTGTATTAAAAATATAAGTTAATTTTATCTTCCGTTTTCCTTTTACAATTATACTTTTGGTTTACTTTAGATAAGACATGAAACAATTAGTGACCATTCTTGATTCATGAAATATCCTGTCATTTGAAAAATAAAGAGAGAAAGGGTATCCAACAAAGGTAAATGACCTTGGAAGTTATTTCCAAATAATTTTCTCTCTGTTTTATATATTTTACACAGTGATAGCTTAGGTCAATCTTTTGGATAACATATTTTAATCCATTTTTTATCATATTATTCAAGCTATAAACATTTTTCCTCATTCTTTAATCAATTTTTCTTTACACTACATTCATATTTGTCTCCCATAAATTTAATGATTAACTTTAGAGGATAAGCTCTAATAATTCATGAATACTCTTTAGCTAGTGTTTCCACATTCACATATGTGTATTTAGTATGTGTTGTTTAACATGTGGTCTTAAAATGTGAGCAAGACCTGGTGGATTGTGTTAAATCATGGAGAAATTGAACAATAGGTTATTGGTAAAGTTATCAGTATATAACATAATTATTGAATGTGGCTATACTATTCCATCTTTTTCATGAACTAATTCTCTTTTTTCTTTTTTTTTCTTTATTAGAACCATTCTTTGGAATAAACATTTAAAGAATGCAAACAACAAGGTTTGTAATATGTTTATCCAATCGATGATGTGATGACTTATCTTTTGGTCCAGGTTTATCATTCACTTTCCAGTCTTGGAGTAGAGTTTCAAGAGTCTATGGTGGGTTTCTTTAACCCCCCTCCCCCCTTTACCATTCCTTTAGTACCTTGTCTTTACAGGAAGAATATGATAACTTGGAAGGTTAACATTGAGGATGGAGCTAGAAGACAACAAGCAACATTGCTTTTGGGATATTTCTCAAAGTTTCAATGGATGGAGCACCTTACCTTCGCAAGGTAGACCTCACAATGTACAAAAGGTACGAAGATAACTTGGAAGGTTAGCAACATTGCTTCTGGGACATTTCTCAAAGTTTCAATGGAAGAGTGTAACATCTTAAATTTTAGGATATTTTATATTTAAACAAAATAATGAATTTTTTTTCTAATATTATGACGTCAAGAAATTATAAATTAATTATTGTAGGATTAATAGTGAAAAAAATTGAAATTTAAAGGATGATTTATTATAATAATTATATGGATCCTTGATTTAATTGGAGAAAATAAAAAAAATAAAGAATTTAGTGGACCTAACTATAGTTAAAGGATCTAGAAATTGGTTGACAAAATAAAAGTAAGTAGAGATATTTTAGAATTTAAAGAAAATAATGCTTAATTAACTTGGAGTTGGCTTCTTGAAAATTGCAGCCCTAGATATTAGCTTTTTAAGAAATTTGGAATCTTTCAAAAAGGAGGTTCTGAACTCAAGTTATAGGTGTTTTAGTGACTATGTGTCAAGCTGCTAGTGTTGGACAATGTTAATCATAATTACTTACGTTTTAAGACTTTCTGAGCGTAAAAATGATTTTATTTAAAGTTGTTTTCTTCATGAAAGTTGTAGGTCTAAATGTTAGCTTTCTAAATCATTTGAAATAATTCAAAAAAAAGGTCTTGAACTTAAGATATGTGTATTTTAGTGATCATAGGTTAGAACTGTCAAGGTTGTACTAAGAGCGAAATTATCAAAGATTGTGAGACTATTTTCTTATTCATCTTAACTGGTTCCTTGTATGGAGTAAGGAATTTAAGGCTCTTGATGGATAAGGAATATGTTTCAACATGTAATGGTCTTGATTTGTGTATAATATGGATGAAATATTTCGTATTTTAATGGTGTTTGGTATTGTCAATGTTTATGTAATGTGTGAAAGATTTTGGTGGTCATAATGTGTGAGAGATTTGATTGAGAATATAGAATGTATTTATTACTTTTGTAATGATAAATGCGTTATGTATTATTAATGGTATGAGAATGTTTAATGATATTACATGGAGATGATGTTGGTTACTACATATGAGCATATTGTATGAGATGGATGATTTACATGATATATGATGTGCATGTTAATAGACATGGATTAATGTTAAGTTTTAAAAGAAAGGATAAGAATGGGGGAGGAGCCAGTATGGGACAGTTTCCCTTAAACCAGGGAAAGGAAAGGAACGTGTTGGTTGGGATGCACCAGGACTTGGAAGATACGGGAAGGTCTGAGAGACCTAGGGAAAAGAACAAATGTGTGACACCTTCATGGGGTTTCACATGGTCGCATTCACTTTTTCGACGAGAGTTGTTGACCAAGGTCCTTAGTAGAGTAGACGCGGTAATGGATTAATGTGCATCAAGTATTCTAGTAGGCTCTACTCGCCAAGCCATATGTTATGCATAACGGATATCCATAATACATCGAGAATGGTTAAAAGTTCGGGACTCGATGAGTTGTGAATGGTTAAAGTTCGGGTCTCAACATATATCCAAATTATATCAAGAATAGTTAGAAGTCCGGAACTCCATAAGTTGAGAATGGTGAAAGTCGAGGTCTCAACATCAGAAGTCATGTATTGAGTTTTGATTTTATAGACATTGTTTATGTGTATTATTGGTACATGATGATATGAGTATGTAATAAGGTATTTGTGTTGAAAAGTAAGTTGATACCGATTGTGTATATTGTATTAATATGTATGATTGTACAATATTTATGTTGTAAGGTAAATGATATCTTAGTAATTAAGGGTGAATGATTTAGTATGTTGATAAAGTTCCAATTGTATTCCACTGTTAATTGAATGTACTTGATAATTATGTTGTGTTGTTGATTAAGGTATTGAAAGTTGATGACTAATGTTATATAATTTAGTAAGTATGGTTGAGACATAGAGACTCACCTTATTTGTTGACATTTTTTAGGAAAAGATGAAGTTGAAAGGGAAGAATAAGCTGAAAGGTAAATAATTTCATATTTTGTTGTTATGGTTGTTTTAGAGTTGTGGTTTAGACTCTGTTATGATTAGGAAAGATAATTGGCTTAATTAATATTTTGATTACTTCCTAATTGGAGTTTATTATTGTAATTTAGAGTTAAAAACGATGATTCCTTGGCCAAAATGTTCAACTCCTTTACCTTTGGATTATTACATTCAGATTGCATGTTGTCACGTGTAATTAACTATAAATTAGCTAAAATATTAAAATATTTTTTGTTATTTATGTTTTTTTGTATTGGAACAGTGAAAGTAATTTTGGGATCCAATGGGAGTAAGTTCTTCCTCCAACAATATAACCAACTATTATATAAAGTAATTATACCATTTCATTTTATTTTAGATGGAAATAGGGCTCCATCACTTAAAATAAGAGATTCATTTAAAATAAGCAATGGTCAAGGAAAATTAGAAGACTTTTTATAATGCTAAATTTATTTTGTAATATTGTACCTTTAATTTTTTAAGAACATTATGTATGAGTTTCTAAATAACTTATACAATTTAGATTAATTACATTATTTTCATTATTTTTATAAAGTATCTTTACATTTATATTAATTAGTTATATTTAATTTTATAAAATAAAAAAGTAAAAAATGTTTCTTCTAGTTGTAAATATTTAAATAAAAAATTTAAATATCACTGATAGATTAAATATTAATATTAATATAAAATTAAAATAAAACCTGCAATACTAAAATTATATATACTATTAACATTACAAAAATTCAAACTCTACAAATTTCTTAGCTTAAAGTGACATTACAACATTTTTGAACGACTTCTTTTATATGTCGTTTGTAGAGTTTAATATTGTATTAATTATTTTTACCAATTATATTCTTACTTTTGAAAATATCAATAGCAATTAAATGATTTCTTTTATGAGACTTTAAGTGACTTACTGCATATATCAATCAATTACTTAATAAATAATTTATTGTTTCCACATTTTCATCTACCTTTTCCTTAATCAATAAAATATATTGTATTTAATTTTTAAAGAAATAATATGTTATAGTGAAATTAAAAAAAAAATTAGTACTTACACAGAAAAATGAAGACAGAAGTTAACAATTATATTATAAATATTTTTCAAAATTTATAAATCAAAATTTTTAGTGGTGAAAATTTTAAGATTTAAAGTTATAGAGAGAAACTTATTTTGATAGAGATGAGAAAAAAATGTTTAAGGTACAAGTGTATTGTTGAGAATTGAAAAGTTATTTTCTTAAGTAGAGAGAAAATAAATTGAATATTATTTATTAGAGAGAAAAGAGTGCATACTCTTTTAAATAATAAGGGTATTATTGGAAAATAAATTAAAAATTTATTGCAAATAGCAAAAGTTATTCCTTTTATTAGTTTGTGTAACTAAACTTTAAATGACTCTTATTTAGAGGCAGAAGGAGTAATACATTATAATCAGTGAGGAGTGTAGCGGCAGTTCAACTTAAACCATCACACACATATTTTATGACGATGAAAATTGTCATATTTAACAAAAATAGTTGTAATATTTAACACAATTTTTTGTATTGCCATTCAAGCCTTGTACTCGTAACAATTGTCAAAACAATATAAAACAATACCTATTTGTAAATTGATTAGATTAAAATTACTTTATGTTATTATCAAATTCTTTTGTTTAATATGAAGGATGATACAATTCTCAAGGAATTAATGTAAGATTAGATATTTTGTGATGGGTACATTATTCAAAATATTTAAACATCTTATTATAAATATATTATATATATATTTTTTAATTTGTGAATAAGTTATTACTTTTTTTTTCTATATTTAGTTACTATTATTAGGATTCCAAAATGTTGTTTCCTGAATAGGGATCATCCTAATGGGATAAATTTTAAACCTATGTTGTAGAAGTTTTTTTTAGTTAAATGGGTTATTGGCATTGAAAATGAAACAACTTATTTTCACTCCAAAAGAATTCAAAAGTGAGATTGATCCAACCAAATGTATATTATGATCATAAAGCGTTCTATCTTATAAGCATTTTCGGGTTTTACTTATAAGGGTGAAAGTGTAAAAAAATAGTTAAAATCTGAATGTTATAGTCCATCTCTTTAAATTTTCATGATAAGAAATATAGTTAAATATTAAATTAATTATTTCATTAATCTTATAGTGACTATTATAAATGGTAAGCATCTAAACATTTAAACTACGTCCAACAACTTACTTAACCTTCTATATAAAGAGTAGAATAATTATAGGAATGATTATAAGGAATATGAAATCAATTTCAAGCACTTGACAAATAATATAAAAGGAATCAAATAATATTTCTTATATATACGTGTTACATTATTTCTATCTTTACACAATTCATGCTTAAAAAAATATGATCTTCTATAAAGAGAAAAAAAAGTGAGCAAGCTAAGTCAAGTAATTCTGCCTAAAGAATTTTGAGGACTGCATTATTTGAATTCTCAAGACACAATGAAGAGAATATGACTAGCAACAATCATATTTGAGCAAGCTATAGATACAAGTAACATAACCATGAAGAATATAGAACTTGTAATATTGCTTACAATCTCAATTTAGAGCCTATATCTTTTGTATTATTATTGTTTGTAGTTTTTTGTGATAATGTTGTATTTTTTGCTTTTGTGAAACAACTTGCCTATAAGAAAACATAAACTATTTATCTTCTCTACAAGAAACCTTCATATAAACATATTTTATAGGTTTTTAGTCTAAAGTCATAATAAAGAATACATGAGATTTTAATCTTACAAGAAAATTAGGAAGGGATAACTAAGAGTAGTTTATGTATTTGATGAAACTAGGAGTTGTACTTGTTATAATTAAAATTTTGATTAGTAAAAATGTTGATGATTTAAGATTTGATGATGTTTATTTAGCTTTGATGATTGTGTTTATAATGTGCTGGATGTATGGTTAATGGTTCTGAAATGATTTAGGATTACTAGAGATGTTAGATTATCTGTAAATGATTAACCAATTGAATAATGATAATCTGCTGTTTTTGTTATTCATCAGTTAGTCTACTAATTCTGTTTCTCTAGTCGACTATTTTCATTAAATGTACCAGGAATACAGGATTAATGAAAATAGCAAATTGGTTTGGTTCCTTAGTCGACTATTCTGTTCCTGACACCTACCTTATGCAGAAAACGTGCAGAATGCGGGTTTAGTGTTTTCAAAAGAAGAAGACCCATAGCATTTCATTTGTCCTATAAATACAACACTCAAGGACGTATCACAGCGCGAAAGAATTCAAGAGAAAACTCTCAAGTGCTACAACATTCAGAAGCAAGAAGGATTCTGCAGAGTTTTTCGTTTTTACTATAAACTGTCAAGATTTCTTTCTTTCACTGTATTTTGTATTCTTTGATCTCGGGTTAGAGATTCGTAGGTGAGTTTTAAAATCCTGTGTCTGTGATTGGGGTGATCACAATGACTCAGTGTGAGTCAGTGGGTGTAGAGCTATTCTCTAGTGTTTAGAATAGGTTCTTTGTTTTTCTTGTAGTGTTCAAGAAAGGATTTGTTGTAAAGAATACGATTTTGATAGTGATTAGGATCTGTGGAGTTGCAGATCACCAACTGGATATAGTTCTTGCACAAAGAACGAACTAGTATAATCCTTGGTGTTATATTTTTTCTTCCTTTATCATCCGTTCTATTCTGCAGTAAGAACTAATCTACTATTTCGCAATTATTAGTCGGATAATTTTACGTAAACTGCACCGATAGAATTTTTTGATTCGAAAAAGTTTTCAATAAAGCATTATATCAATTCAC
>JAMXMO010000957.1:5000-11495 GCA_030347555.1 Lablab purpureus | reverse complement strand
ATTTTCGACCATGGTACGAGCGACCATCGCCACGATAACTATGCTCCACACACCACAAGGTGCATAGAAACATAGAGGGGGGGGCCTCGTGACACTTCCCTCCAAGACCGACCATATGGGCGTGGCCAGCCTTGGGGAGCCTTCCCCCCCTATAATAGGCTAATATGCAAAAGTCAAATTTGTACAAGTAGATACACTTTTTTGAGCAGACATAAGTCCATAACTGGACCTAGAGACCGAATTTGACGAGATTTTTGCAGGCATCCTCATAAAATGATATCTCCTTGTTCCCCAAATTTCATAATTTTTATGAAGGGGAAGTATTTTTTTATTTTTTCAAAGACCCGAAAATCGTAAAATCGGGAAAATGGAAAAACGTACCTAGGGGTCGATTTTTGAGGTGATTTTTTGCAGTCCATCCCAGAATAATATATCCAAAGTGCCCACCAAATTTCATTGTCATTGGACATGGCATTGAATTTTCACGAATTTTTCTTGAAATGGACAAATTTGGTAAACTTGAAAAATTGAGAACAATTTCAAGATGACATGGTTTTGTCCCCAAACCCTCCTCCATGCCATAGGGGGCCATTTGGAGTTGTTTGCCATCAATATTTCCCCAAATCCCTCCGGTGCCAAAATTTGAGTCACGGCACACAAGCCGGCATGTGCCGTGGTGCACAAAAATGATCCACCGAGTCAACTCCACCAACATGGTTTGGTTTTGCTCCAAAACCTTCCCCCAATGCCTTAGGGAACCATTTGGAGTTGATTTGCATCAATGTTTCCCAAAACCGCTCCGGTGCAAAATTTGAGTCACGGCACACAAGCCGGCATGTGCCGTGGTGCACCACAAAACTAATCCACCGAGTCAACTCCACCAAGATGGTTTGGTTTTGCCCCAAAACCTTCCCCCATGCCTTAGGGAACCATTTGGAGTTGATTTGCATCAATGTTTCCCAAAACCGCTCCGGTGCAAAATTTGAGTCACGGCACACACACAAGCCGGCATGTGCCGTGGTGCACCACAAAACTAATCCACCGAGTCAACTCCACCAAGATGGTTTGGTTTTGCCCCAAAACCTTCCCCCATGCCTTAGGGAACCATTTGGAGTTGATTTGCATCAATGTTTCCCAAAACCGCTCCGATGCAAAATTTGAGTCACGGCACACACACAAGCCGGCATGTGCCGTGGTGCACCACAAAACTAATCCACCGAGTCAAATCCACCAAGATGGTTTGGTTTTGCCCCAAAACCTTCCCCCATGCCTTAGGGAACCATTTGGAGTTGATTTGCATCAATGTTTCCCAAAACCGCTCCGATGCAAAATTTGAGTCACGGCACACACACAAGCCGGCATGTGCCGTGGTGCACCACAAAAGTAATCCACCGAGTCAACTCCACCAAGATGGTTTGGTTTTGTCCCAAAACCTTCCCCCATGCCTTAGGGAACCATTTGGAGTTGATTTGCATCAATGTTTCCCAAAACCGCTCCGGTGCAAAATTTGAGTCACGGCACACACACAAGCCGGCATGTGCCGTGGTGCACCACAAAACTAATCCACCGAGTCAACTCCACCAAGTTGGTTTGGTTTTTTCCCAAAACCGTCCCCCATGCCTTAGGGAACCATTTGGAGTTGATTTGCATCAATGTTTCCCAAAACCGCTCCGGTGCAAAATTTGAGTCACGGCACACAAGCCGGCATGTGCCGTGGTGCACCACAAAACTAATCCACCGAGTCAACTCCACCAAGATGGTTTGGTTTTGTCCCAAAACCTTCCCCCATGCCTTAGGGAACCATTTGGAGTTGATTTGCATCAATGTTTCCCAAAACCGCTCCGGTGCAAAATTTGAGTCACGGCACACACAAGCCAGCATGTGCCGTGGTGCACCACAAAACTAATCCACCGAGTCAACTCCACCAAGATGGTTTGGTTTTGTCCCAAAACCTTCCCCCATGCCTTAGGGAACCATTTGGAGTTGATTTGCATCAATGTTTCCCAAAACCGCTCCGGTGCAAAATTTGAGTCACCGCACACAAGCGGGCATGTGCTGTGGTGCACCACAAAAGTAATCCACCGAGTCAACTCCACCAAGATGGTTTGGTTTTGTCCCAAAACCTTCCCCCATGCCTTAGGGAACCATTTGGAGTTGATTTGCATCAATGTTTCCCAAAACCGCTCCGGTGCAAAATTTGAGTCACTGGCACACACAAGCCTAGCATGTGCCGTGGTGCACCACAAAACTAATCCACCGAGTCAACTCCACCAAGATGGTTTGGTTTTGTCCCAAAACCTTCCCCATGCCTTAGGGAACCATTTGGAGTTGATTTGCATCAATGTTTCCCAAAACCGCTCCGTGCAAAATTTGAGTCACTGGCCACACACAAGCCAAGCATGTGCCGTGGTGCACCACAAAACTAATCCACCGAGTCAACTCCACCAAGATGGTTTGGTTTTGTCCCAAAACCGTCCCCCATGCCTTAGGGAACCATTTGGAGTTGATTTGCATCAATGTTTCCCAAAACCGCTCCAGTGCAAAATTTGAGTCACGGCACACACAAGCCGGCATGTGCCGTGGTGCACCACAAAACTAATCCACCGAGTCAAATCCACCAAGATGGTTTGGTTTTGTCCCAAAACCTTCCCCCATGCCTTAGGGAACCATTTGGAGTTGATTTGCATCAATGTTTCCCAAAACCGCTCCGGTGCAAAATTTGAGTCACGACACACCCACAAGCCGGCATGTGCCGTGGTGCACCACAAAAGTAATCCACCGAGTCAACTCCACCAAGATGGTTTGGTTTTGTCCCAAAACCTTCCCCCATGCCTTAGGGAACCATTTGGAGTTGATTTGCATCAATGTTTCCCAAAACCGCTCCGGTGCAAAATTTGAGTCACGGCACACACACAAGCCGGCATGTGCCGTGGTGCACCACAAAACTAATCCACCGAGTCAACTCCACCAAGATGGTTTGGTTTTGTCCCAAAACCTTCCCCCATGCCTTAGGGAACCATTTGGAGTTGATTTGCATCAATGTTTCCCAAAACCGCTCCGGTGCAAAATTTGAGTCACGGCACACACACAAGCCGGCATGTGCCGTGGTGCACCACAAAACTAATCCACCGAGTCAACTCCACCAAGATGGTTTGGTTTTGTCCCAAAACCTTCCCCATGCCTTAGGGAACCATTTGGAGTTGATTTGCATCAATGTTTCCCAAAACCGCTCCGTGCAAAATTTGAGTCACTGGACACACACAAGCCGGCATGTGCCGTGGTGCACCACAAAACTAATCCACCGAGTCAACTCCACCAAGATGGTTTGGTTTTGTCCCAAAACCTTCCCCCATGCCTTAGGGAACCATTTGGAGTTGATTTGCATCAATGTTTCCCAAAACCGCTCCGGTGCAAAATTTGAGTCACGACACACACAAGCCGGCATGTGCCGTGGTGCACCACAAAACTAATCCACCGAGTCAACTCCACTAAGATGGTTTGGTTTTGTCCCAAAACCTTCCCCATGCCTTAGGGAACCATTTGGAGTTGATTTGCATCAATGTTTCCCAAAACCGCTCCGTGCAAAATTTGAGTCACTAGCACACACAAGCCGGCATGTGCCGTGGTGCACCACAAAACTAATCCACCGAGTCAACTCCACCAAGATGGTTTGGTTTTGTCCCAAAACCTTCCCCCATGCCTTAGGGAGCCATTTGGAGTTGATTTGCATCAATGTTTCTCAAAACCGCTCCGGTGCAAAATTTGAGTCACGACACACACAAGCCGGCATGTGCCGTGGTGCACCACAAAACTAATCCACCGAGTCAACTCCACCAAGATGGTTTGGTTTTGTCCCAAAACCTTCCCCCATGCCTTAGGGAACCATTTGGAGTTGATTTGCATCAATTTTTCCCAAAACCGCTCCGGTGCAAAATTTGAGTCACGGCACACACAAGCCGGCATGTGCCGTGGTGCACCACAAAACTAATCCACCGAGTCAACTCCACCAAGATGGTTTGGTTTTGTCCCAAAACCTTCCCCCATGCCTTAGGGAACCATTTGGAGTTGATTTGCATCAATGTTTCCCAAAACCGCTCCGGTGCAAAATTTGAGTCACGGCACACACAAGCCGGCATGTGCCGTGGTGCACCACAAAACTAATCCACCGAGTCAACTCCACCAAGATGGTTTGGTTTTGTCCCAAAACCTTCCCCCATGCCTTAGGGAACCATTTGGAGTTGATTTGCATCAATGTTTCCCAAAACCGCTCCGGTGCAAAATTTGAGTCACGGCACACACAAGCCGGCATGTGCCGTGGTGCACCACAAAACTAATCCACCGAGTCAACTCCACCAAGATGGTTTGGTTTTGTCCCAAAACCTTCCCCCATGCCTTAGGGAACCATTTGGAGTTGATTTGCATCAATGTTTCCCAAAACCGCTCCGGTGCAAAATTTGAGTCACGGCACACAAGCCGGCATGTGCCGTGGTGCACCACAAAACTAATCCACCGAGTCAACTCCACCAAGATGGTTTTGTTTTGTCCCAAAACCTTCCCCCATGCCTTAGGGAACCATTTGGAGTTGATTTGCATCAATGTTTCCCAAAACCGCTCCGGTGCAAAATTTGAGTCATGGCACACACAAAGCCGGCATGTGCCGTGGTGCACCACAAAACTAATCCACCGAGTCAACTCCACCAAGATGGTTTGGTTTTGTCCCAAAACCTTCCCCCATGCCTTAGGGAACCATTTGGAGTTGATTTGCATCAATGTTTCCCAAAACCGCTCCGGTGCAAAATTTGAGTCACGGCACACAAGCCGGCATGTGCCGTGGTGCACCACAAAACTAATCCACCGAGTCAACTCCACCAAGATGGTTTTGTTTTGTCCCAAAACCTTCCCCCATGCCTTAGGGAACCATTTGGAGTTGATTTGCATCAATGTTTCCCAAAACCGCTCCGGTGCAAAATTTGAGTCACGGCACACACACAAGCCGGCATGTGCCGTGGTGCACCACAAAACTAATCCACCGAGTCAACTCCACCAAGATGGTTTGGTTTTGTCCCAAAACCTTCCCCCATGCCTTAGGGAACCATTTGGAGTTGATTTGCATCAATGTTTCCCAAAACCGCTCCGGTGCAAAATTTGAGTCACGGCACACACACAAGCCGACATGTGCCGTGGTGCACCACAAAACTAATCCACCGAGTCAACTCCACCAAGATGGTTTGGTTTTGTCCCAAAACCTTCCCCCATGCCTTAGGGAACCATTTGGAGTTGATTTGCATCAATGTTTCCCAAAACCGCTCCGGTGCAAAATTTGAGTCACGGCACACACACAAGCCGGCATGTGCCGTGGTGCACCACAAAACTAATCCACCGAGTCAAATCCACCAAGATGGTTTGGTTTTGTCCCAAAACCTTCCCCCATGCCTTAGGGAACCATTTGGAGTTGATTTGCATCAATGTTTCCCAAAACCGCTCCGGTGCAAAATTTGAGTCACGGCACACACACAAGCCGGCATGTGCCGTGGTGCACCACAAAACTAATCCACCGAGTCAACTCCACCAAGATGGTTTGGTTTTGTCCCAAAACCTTCCCCCATGCCTTAGGGAACCATTTGGAGTTGATTTGCATCAATGTTTCCCAAAACCGCTCCGGTGCAAAATTTGAGTCACGGCACACACACAAGCCGGCATGTGCCGTGGTGCACCACAAAACTAATCCACCGAGTCAACTCCACCAAGATGGTTTGGTTTTGTCCCAAAACCTTCCCCCATGCCTTAGGGAACCATTTGGAGTTGATTTGCATCAATGTTTCCCAAAACCGCTCCGGTGCAAAATTTGAGTCACGGCACACAAGCCGGCATGTGCCGTGGTGCACCACAAAACTAATCCACCGAGTCAACTCCACCAAGATGGTTTGGTTTTGTCCCAAAACCTTCCCCCATGCCTTAGGGAACCATTTGGAGTTGATTTGCATCAATGTTTCCCAAAACCGCTCCGGAGCAAAATTTGAGTCACGGCACACACAAGCCGGCATGTGCCGTGGTGCACCACAAAACTAATCCACCGAGTCAACTCCACCAAGATGGTTTGGTTTTGTCCCAAAACCTTCCCCCATGCCTTAGGGAACCATTTGGAGTTGATTTGCATCAATGTTTCCCAAAACCGCTCCGGTGCAAAATTTGAGTCACGACACACACACAAGCCGGCATGTGCCGTGGTGCACCACAAAACTAATCCACCGAGTCAACTCCACCAAGATGGTTTGGTTTTGTCCCAAAACCTTCCCCCATGCCTTAGGGAACCATTTGGAGTTGATTTGCATCAATGTTTCCCAAAACCGCTCCGGTGCAAAATTTGAGTCACGGCACACACACAAGCCGGCATGTGCCGTGGTGCACCACAAAACTAATCCACCGAGTCAACTCCACCAAGATGGTTTGGTTTTGTCCCAAAACCTTCCCCCATGCCTTAGGGAACCATTTGGA
>JAMXMO010000947.1:0-13049 GCA_030347555.1 Lablab purpureus | reverse complement strand
CTACTACAAAACCATTTCTTGGAAACCCACTCTAAGAAAACAATTATACACATAAAAAAGCGGAAACGAGAGAAAGATGAATAAAAGAAAGAAAGAAAGAAAGAAGAAAGAAAAGACTCCTTTAAACCAATGAACTATTCTTGCCCGGATGAGAGAGTTCTTTTCAAAAACCTTTGATGATCAAGAATATTCTTTAATGATTAAACTTTTTCCTAATTCGGAACAATTTGAAATATGTAAGTCTCTATGTTTTTCATTCCCAATAATTTCTAAAACAATCTTGTTTGTTGTTGCAGTTTGTAAAGATCTATTTATAGAACATAAAGTTGTTAAGTCTTTAACAGATTCTGATTTAATGAATTTAATGCATTAAAAGTCGAATTAAAATTTGAATACATTTTCAATTAAAAACATATTTGAGTCCAGAAACAATTCCAATTTTATAAAGAAAAAATGCAAAATAATACAACCATGAGTTTTGAAAATCTCTCTCAAATAAGCTAGATTAATTCAAATGGAAGAAGACTAACAAAACACCAAACAAAAACAAATCTAGAGTTGCTTGTTGTCACCATCATCATTGAAGAAGCTTGATTGTAATAATCAAATCCAAAGTCCCACTTGCTAATAATAATAATAATATGGAAGACAAAAATAATAATGATATACAAGACAAAAATAATAATGATAATAATAATATGCAAGATAATAATAATAATAATAATAATAGTAATAATAACAATAATAACAACAATAATAACAACAATAACAACAATAATAACAATAACAACAACAACAATAATAATAATGATAATAATAATAATAATATTAATGATGATGATAATAGTAATAATAATAATGATAATAGTAATGATAATAATAATAATAATATAAAAAAATTATGTATTTAAATATATAAATTGTGTCTATGATAAGCCTAGTGGTTTTCTAAATCTTTGCTTCAACATAATTTTGAAATATTCTGAATATATTTATCAAACTCACGATGGGTTCATCTAACGAGTTGCGAACTTATCAAATCATCTTGAAGCTGAAAGAATCTTTATCCTAATAATAATAATTACATACCTACTTATAAATAACATGATTTAAATTTTTCTTTCTTTCTTTTAATTTTTGTATGAGGTGTTCCTAACCTATATCATACTTGGTTATATCATTATACCGATAATATTATCATGTTACAAGATTCAATATTTCTATATATATATATGGTGTGTGTGTGTATACCCATTAAATCTATTTTCAAAAAGTGGTTCCAAGTAGAAATTTGTAGTTGGAGATTGAATCTTGGGGATTTAAATGAGTAGATGTTACTCAAGATAGAATGATCTTGTAGCACATTAATGACCATGGTAAAACTCATTTATCCTGCCTAGTCACTACAATTAAAATTTTCTACTTGATCTTCTGAAATAGATTAATGTGTATATCCAAGATTATATATATATAAGTTTGTGCAAATGAGATGTTTGCAATATCAAAAATACATTTGTGAGTAAATATACATATGTTTTGTATAATTTAATTCATGAGTTATTTTGTTCTCACTTCTCTATTTTGTTGTATATGAATACTTTCGGGAACCAATTGGAACACATATATTATAGCTAATTCTATGACTTTCAAGGGCACGAGAATATCACTCTTGATTTTTGTGTCAAATGTTGAAGTACCAGTTGTTTTAGACGAACCAATCATAACCACCTTTTTCATGCCACCAACCATCCACACTAATCCTATAGTTAATTTTTTCCCTAGTATGTAGAATATATATATATATGTATGTAGTATGTGTAATCAAAAGAAGAAAAGAAATTGTATTGAAATAAAAGTTTTTTTTCTTTTCTTCTATGTATATATGTAGGTTGGAACTATAAACAAGTAATGTAATCAATATTAGTGAGATGAAGGTTTTTTATTTAATGTAACATCTTCAATTTTTTAAGAAGTATATGTCTTATATAAATTCAAGAAAATCAATATATCAATTATGTTTATAAATCAGACATTTCAATTAAGTAGTATCAGATCATCATTCCATGTGTAACTTGTAAACAAGGTTCACTTAGATTTTTTTATTTTTAATTTTTGATAATTTCATATGGCAAGGAATCATGAATTGATAGAAGTAGTGCAAACTATCAGAGACATGTTCATAACACTAATAAGAAACCAAAGACCCGGAGGACTTACTGAATCACAGGGATTAATTAAATTTAGGAGAAACCAACCTTCACAATTTTACGGGGTTATTGTCCGGAGAAAGCTGAGTTGTGGATTAAGGAGATAGAGAAAATATTTAGAGTTATGAATTGTCTTGATAATCAAAAGGTAAATTATGTTGTGTTTATGTTGATAGGAGAGGCTGAATATTGGTGGGAGAATACCAGAAGAATGTTAGAAAGAGGGAGAATAATAATTACCTAGGAAGTGTTTAGGACAAAATTCTTAGAAAAATATTTTCCCAATGATATAAGGAGAATAAAAGAAATACGAGTTTATGCAATTAAAATAGGGAAGTATGACATTATGAGAATATGTTGCTAAGTTCAAGGAGTTAGGAAAACACTCTTCTTCCTTTTATCATCTAGATGAAAGAATGAAGTGTATAAAATTTGAAGATGGTCTTAGACCTGAATTGAGAATGGTAGTGGGAGTGTTAGAAATTTCTGACTTTCCTACACTCACTCACAAGTGTAGATTTATGGAAGGTTTTGAAAATAGTTAGAATAATAGACCTAAGTATTTTGGACCTCAGTCAAATAAGAATAGACAAAATGAAAGGAAACCCTATGACCGCCCCCAATGGAAATTTCAACCCACTCAATTTTCTTTAGGAAATTCCAGTGAGACTTGGGAATAATCGATCTAAGTGTTTTAAGTGTAGAAAGAATCATTATACTAAAGATTTTCACCTCAAGCGATTTAGTCACGTATCAAGTGTGGAAAACCTAGCCATGTAATTGCTGAATGTGGACCGAAAACAACACATATGCAAAGTGTTCTTGCGCCTTTAGCTTTTCAAAACCGCTTTCTTGCTCTCTCAAGTTCGATCAAGTCTTTGGAAAGGGGTGATCTTTGTTGCTAAGCTTTCTATCCAGCACTATTATCGTATTCTTTTACTATTTTTCTAAACGGGAAAATTCATCCCTTGGATCTGCCTCTAAGGAGGCGTGTTCATCTCTCTTGTGTGTGTCAAGAGAGGCGGAATCATCCTCAAAGCAGGTCCGGGGGAGGTGTTTCATCCTTAGTGTGTCTTAAGGAGGTGTTTTCCTTTATCTTTATTTGTTATTGCATGAATTGGTGTTTTGTAATTTCAATTAAAGATAGTGGGAGTGATCATCACGCATTTGTGGTGATTTTTGAGGACCGGGCGTAGGGATCGGCTTAATCCCAACCAAGTATAAATCTGCATCTTCTTCTCTCTTTCCCTATCTCTTTTTATCGTGGATCATATTAACAATTGCAATTCAAATGTGAACTTATCTAAGGTTAAGGAAAATCCGCATCATGGTTTTAAAACATTTATTTAAAATCAGGAAATTTATTTTAAAGGGAAAAAGTTTCTTAAAATCCAATTCACCCCTTGGTTTTTACATTGCGTCTATATTTAACACCACATTCCAATATTTCTATAGCCAAGGTAAGATCTACAACACTCAGAGTTGTACCATGACTGAGTGGAAGACACTCAAAACAATGATTTGATCCAAGGTACGTGTTTCACAGTTAGAGGTAAAACTCTAAATGTACTATTTGATCCAAGTGCGACTCATTCCTTTATTTCCAATGGTTGTGTACAACGACTCCTCGGGGAGCTCCTATTTTGTTGGTTAAGAAGAAAGATGGAAGTTTTAGGTTATGTGTAGACTATGGGCGATTAAATAAATTTACTATAAAGAATAAATATCCTCTTCCTAAAATAAATGATTTAATCGACCAATTAAGAGGAGCAATCGTATTCTCTAAAATAGATTTATGATTTGAATATCATCAAATTAGAGTAAAATCGGAAGGCGTACTGAGGAAAAATTCATTCGAGGTATGGTCATTATGAATATCAAGTGATGCCTTTTGGTGTAACAAATGCTTCAGAGTATTCATGGATTATATGAATAGGATTTTTCGTCCATTTTTATATCATTTTGTAGTTTTTTTATAGATGATATTCGATTTATTCTAGGACTCATGAGGAACATGAGCAACATCTTAAGTGTTCTTCATATTTTGAAAGATAGACAATTTTACACTAAGTTGTCTAAGTGTGAGTTTTGGTTAGAAGAAATAAAATTTTTGGGACATGTGATTTCCAAAGATGGAACATTAGTTGACCCAACCAAAGTAGAAGCAATTCTAAAATAGAAACCACCAAAGATAGTAACCGAAGTTTGGTTCGTTCGTGTTTAGCGAGGGTATTATAGGAGATTCATTGAAGGATTTTCTAAGATAACTATGCCTTTAACTCAACTCATCAAGAAAGGTCAGGCTTTTGAATGGACAGAAAAATGTGAGAATAGTTTTCAGGAACTTAAGAAGAGATTAACTAGTTCCCCGATGTTAGCATTACCCAATCCTACTAGACATTTTGTAATATTTTGTGATGCCTCCAAGATGGGATTAGGATGTGTTCTTATACAAGATATAAAAGTAGTAGCTTTGTTTCTAAGCAACTAAGAACACATGAGAAAATTACCCAACCCATGATCTAGAACTAGTCGCCATTGTTTTTGCACTTAAAATCTGGAGACATTATGTGTATGATGGAAAGTTTGAGGTTTTTAGTGATCATAAGAGTCTCAAATATTTGTTTGATCAGAAAGAGTTAAACATGAGACAGAGAAGGTGGATGGAATTTTTGAAAGATTATGATTTTGAATTACAATATCATCCAAGGAAAGAAAAATTAGTGGCAAATGCATTAAGCAAAGAATCCCTACATATCTCTTCATTAATGATTCGGGAAATGAATTTGTTAGAAAAGTTTAGAGATATTAATTTGTCATTTACAGTAGACCATGATAGGATGAAAATAAATTCAATTCAGATTACCAGTGATTTATAAAAGCAAATCTAGGAGGCTCATGTGAATGATGAATTTATACAAAAGATAAAGAGGTTGATAAGACAAGAGAATTGAAAGAAATTTAGCATAGATAGGAAAGGGATTTTGAGATTCAAAGATAGGATTTGTATGCCTAATGATATGGAGATTAGGAAAATGATTTTAGAAGAGACACATAAGAGCAAGTTAAGCATACACCCGGAAACAACAAAGATGTACCAAGATCATAAGAAAATATTTTGGTGGCCCAAGATGAAGAAAGATGTAGCACAATATGTAGCAGCCTCTTTAATTTGTCAAAAAGCCAAAATAGAATATCAAAAGTCGATGGGAATGTTATAATCTCTAGATATACCTAAGTGGAAATGGGATAGTATAGCAATGGACTTTGTAGTTGGTTTACCACGAACGATTTAAAAGTTTGATTCCAAATGGGTTGTCGTGGATAGGCTAAGTAAATTTGCTCACTTCTTACCTATTAACATTAGGTATTCATTGGAGAAATTGACTAAATTGTATATAAGAGAAATTGTGAGACTTCATGGAGTTTCATCTAGCATAGTATCGAGACAGAGACCTTAGATTCACTTCTAGATTTTGGGGAAGTTTACATCGAGCTCTAGGAACTAAACTCCGACTTAGCGCGACCTATCATCCTCAAACGGATGGACGATCGGAGAGAACTATCAATCTTTAGAAGATTTACTAAGAGCTTGTGTTTTAGAAGATTCATGTAGTTGGGATAGATACTTGTCATTGATTGAGTTCACTTATAACAACAATTTTCATTCTAGCATAGGTATGACACCATATGAAGCACTATATGGAAGAAAATGTAGAACCCTTTGTGTTGGTTTGAGACTAGAGAGAATTTAATCTTAAGGCTCGAAATGGTTTAGCAAACCACGAAAAGATTAAAATGATTCAGGAAAAATTAAGAACAATTCGAGCAGGCATAGAAAAGTTATGCTTGACAAAAGGAGGCGACCTCTAGAATTCATTGAGAGTTGCACCAACAACTAGAATTGGTCGAGTGATGAAATCAAAGAAACTCACCCCTCGATTCATTGAGCCTTACCAAATTCTCAAAAAAATAGGACACATTTGCTTATCAAATTTCTTTACCTCCTATTCTTTCCAACCTTCACAATGTGTTCCATACTTCTCAATTAAAAAAATATATTTCTAATGCTTCTCATGTGATCATGGCTGATACAATGAAATTAAAGGATAACCTTACTTTTGAAACAATACTTGTGTAGATTGGAGACAGGAGGATCAAACACTTAAGAGGGAGACAAATTTCACTGGTAAAGATTATTTGATATGAAAATACTAGAGATGCTACCTGGAAATTGGAAGAAAGAATGAGAGAAAATTATCCCCATTTATTTTAGTCAATGAGTCCAACGTATTGAATTCAAATCCTAGCTACAACCTAATTTTGAAATTTTTTAATAACTAATCCTAGTTCCAACTACCTATAAAAAAATAAGAAACTATATTTAAACATTAAAATAAATATTATTTTTTTAGTAATATTTTATTTTATTTTAACGATATAATTCTTCTTTTATTTGTTAAGATATTGTATTAATTCTCTATAACATATTTATTAGTATGAATAAAATAAGCATATTAAAGTTTTCTTTTACAAATAATAGATAAATAAATATTTAGTTAATTGATTTAGTTTATATCCATTCTAAAATTTCACATCATAAACATATTTAAACCACTCAATTTTGGAAAAAAATATTTAAATTAATATAAAAATTTCAATTTTAATTGATTATCCATATTTTGATATATGTTTACTATTTTTATAGTAAATTTGATTTTAAACACTTTTAGATATTTATCATAAACTTATACATGTGAAAAAAATAATTTGTGAATAATAATATAATTTTTCCGTAAATATAAATTTAATGGAAAAAAGTGTATATCTTTGTCTACTACCAATGGTGAAAATCTAAACTTTCTACTTCATGTAATGATTGGAGGGTAAAGCATGTCTCTTTCAAAATAATAATTCAGTATTGTCAACAATCATGCATCATTCGTGTAGAGGACAATAATTTTTAAGACATTTTTAGATTTACGGAAAAATTGTTAATACTTAACTTGTGGGTAGAGCTGCCCAATGTTTTTCTTTTCCCTGTTTTGGCTTTCCATTTTATATTTATATGTAGACAATAATTTCAAAGCTTTCTTCTTCAGACTCGGTTTTCATGCTGATGATTTTGTCTGCTGCTAATTCTGCTAATAATCTTTGTTTTTTCTAAAAATAGTAATAAAGACAAAATCAACACTGTCGAATACAATAAAATTTTAATATTTGCGATGAAGAAAAACATGCAGAATGAATTAGGTCAGACTTGTTTGGTTCTATTCCTGAGGATGATTAGAGGGCCCTCGTATGGGAAGCCAAGACACGGAAAAGAAAGAAACACATGGGGTTGCTTTACCCATAAAATAGTATTAACAATTTTTCATAAATTTAAAAATCTGTGTTATTTTTTTCCTTACTTTGTTCAGTTACATACTATTGTAATTAATTAATTTTAAAAGAGAATTTTTATATTTTAATTTACTTTTGCTTCAAAGAGTTTTAAACGTCTTACGTTGTGTGTTTGATATGCTAACATATCGTCTTACAATATTCTAACCGATATTTAAAATTTTACAAAACAATTTTTAAAAGACAATTAAATCCTCCTTTCTTATATTTTCTTGTTTTCTCACTGACTTTTTACATTTGATGTTTTGGATTTTTTTATATCAGACAGAAGACATAAATATATGGTGGAGTGTACAGATGTAACATTACATTGGATGTATCCTAAGACTAATATAACTCTACTCCAGACTCTCCGAAACACCAATATATAAGTGGATCAGAAAGCAACAAAAATTATCAAATTTAAAAACATTAATAATAAATTTATGATTATACAGAAGATGAGTTATGAGAAGTCGAAGAAGACTTAAACCAAATTTTAAAAGTAAGTATATATGTAATGCTTTCAATAATAAATGCATTGTGCCACATGATCTTAGAGAATCAATTATAAGTGGATGTTATTTTTATGACTATATTTGATACAAAAGCATACTCTTCTACATGTAAAAACAAGCATACTTTAAGAGAAATTTAGAATAAAATTTATATTTGAGTTTATTATGCAGCTTGTTTCCGGATTCTTTCCAAAATCAATAAAAATGTATTATACAAATTAGGCAATTGAAATTATGTAGATAACTACATAAAGAAATAAATTAACTATACCAGTCCCAATCTTTGAATTTAAAAACGTGAAAAGATAAAAAATAATATGATGCAGCTCATACTTTTGCTAGTGTTCATGTAAAAACGGTTTTTAGTGAATTGATTGAATTTGTGTGGTCGAGAAACTTGGATGTAGCCTTTGTTGAAAGGTGAACCAGATAAATCTCTGTGCTGTTCTTCTCCCTTAATCTTTTACATTAGAACACATTGAATTTTGAATTTTGAATTGTAATTGAATTGGATATATGATCAATTGATTAAGAGCATTTCAAGAACCTATTAAAACTGGTTTTAATCTTCAATTTGAATATGGTTTTTCATATTTGGGCATTGGGATGCAGAAAATCTTTGAAAGTTTAATTCACCCCCTCTTAAACTCAGACCATTTATTCCAACAACTTTAACTAGTAATAATCCTTTTAACTATTATAAAGTTATTAAAATTATACTTTAACCGTAAAGATATATAACATAAACAACATTTGAATTGTGTCCTTATTTAATTATATATAATGTTTAAATTAAAATATTATTTTAGTAAGTGGGATTGAATCTTGTTTTGTATGTTAGGTCTTGGTTTGGAGATGAAGTTAAAATAAAAAATATGTAAGTAAGAAAGAAGACTCAATAGATTAAAAGGATGATATTATTGATCAATACAAGAAAAAAAAATGTAGCGTTAGCAAAAAGCTGACGCCAGCGAAGAAAAACGGATGCTAACTCGTCATTAGCGTCGGCATTGCATCCACACCATAGTCCATGCTAAAAAGATGGAAGCTAGTGGAGTAGCGATTAAGGGACACTAATAGCATTGGCTAAGCTGACACAACACCAACCCTATGCTTTTAAAAATATATAAATTAAATTATGTAGTGTAGGCTCAGCAGACGCAAAGTCGAAACTATGGATTTTTAAAATAAATAAAAAAATTGTGTAGCATGAGTCGCACTCAACGCTATACTTTTTTAAAATTAAAAAGTAAATAGGTAGCGTCGGCTGATCGAGCACTTTGTTTATTTTTAAAATAAATTAAATGGGTAGTGTGCGGGTAGCATTGATCCGGCTACCACTATGATTTTTTAAATAAGTAGATAGCGTCGGCCAGCGAGACGCTATGGTTTTTAAAAAACCTAAATAAATTAGTAACGTCGGCCTTTTAAAAAAAAGTGTGGCCAACGCTTATTTTGAATGTAATTTTGCGTGAAATATCTAGTTATAAATCCATTTCATTGCTTTAATTTGCACTATAATTTGCAATCCATTCTCATGCATAGAATTCCAGTTTCAATTTCAATCTAATCATCAATCAATTCTAATTTCTACACATACAAGCAATTCTAATTCCAGTAACATACATCTAACTTTCATTTCCAATCAATATTGAGTTCAATTGCAATCCATATTCGTAAATTCCAAATCAAATTATAAATTACCATACTTTGAGAAAATGAAATTGAAGATGAGTTTTAATTAAATTAAAATGAAATTGTTCATATCAAGTTGCATTAACAAATATTTGTTCAACAGAAGTCATCTTACAGTATACTTGATTACTAATACCTTAAGAACTCTGAAAACAAATAGTAGTGTGTTGTGGTGCACCAGGTGCCAAAAAAGAAAAACATGAAAACAACTATTTGTTGATTAATTTGAAAGACCAGTAAAAAGGAGACAAACAATTAGATTGAATAATACAACACTTATATACAACTAAATTATGTAATAATATATATATATATGTATATGAAAAAAATGAATTAAAAAAATGAATTAAAAAATTAAGATATTGTAAAATACATTAAAAGAAAACAACATAATGAACTCACAATGAAAATGAAGTTCAATCAAGGGGTTGGTCATCAAATGCTTGGGCATAATGAGGGTGGATATGACTTGTACTAGTTGAACTGACATTAATTTATCAAACTATGATCATGGGTAATTGCTCCTGCATCAACTTCAGTCTCTCCTCCAACAGTGCACATCTATGGTCTGTTGCAGTAGCTCTTGCATTAGTTTGTGTGATTTGTTCACGAATAGTTTGATTGTCTGCAGCTTCATCAATGGTACCAGCTAAGATCGAGGGTGATAAGTGTCATTAGTTAACCAATTCATATTCCCTTTTTGGTCACTTAAAGGTCTTAAATGCAAATTTTGAATTACTAATTACCCCAATTGTTAGAATTATTTAACGTAAGCTCTTAATGGTGAATCATGCTCTAAAAGATCATTTAATCCCAATTTTTGTTGAATTATAGGTGATCAAGGAAGAAAGGAAAGAAGAAAACATTTATGAAGACTCCAAGAGAAGAATTCAAGCCTACATTCAAGTATTGATTGCCTAAGCTGAATCATCTCGCCTAAGCGAGGGAGGGAAGTGAGGCACTAGAGTAATTTTACTTAAGCGAGACATCTTTCGCTTAAGCGAGATTGGGTGTTAGAAATAAACGACAGTGTAAAAATCAAGAGGGGGGGAGGTGAATTGGATTTTTAAGAAACTTTTTCCCTTTAAAATAATTTTCCAGTTTTTAAATAAATGTTCTAAAACGAGGATGCGGATTTTCCTTAACCTTTGATGAGTGCAGTTTGAATTGCAATTGTTAATATGATCCACAATAAAATAAAGAGATAGGGAAAGAGAAAGAACACAGAGATTTATACTGGTTCGAATTAGGCAATCCTACGTCCAGTTCCCAATCACCACAAAAACATGATGATCACTCCCACTATCTTTAATTGAAATTACAAACACCAATTCTTGCAATAACAAATAAAGATAAAGGAAACATCTCCTTAGACACACTAAGGATGAAACACCTCCTCGGAACACACTGAAGATGATTCCCACTCTCTTGACACACAAGAGATGAACACACCTACCTTAGAACAGATCCAAGGATGAATTTACCCATTCAGAAAAACAGGTAAAAGAAAACACCTCGATTGAGTGTCTGAATGAAAGCTTAAGCACAAAGATCACCACTTCCAAAGACTTTGATCAACCTTGAGAGAGGAAGTGGTTTTGAAAAACTATAGCGCAAGAACACTTTGAATGTTGTGTTTTATCGGATGTGTTGAACCTAAGACATTTCCTTTCATTTTATAATTTGAAAATAGCCCAAAGTTTCCATTCTTAGGTTGATTCGAGTATTGAATTGGAAAAACGACATATTTAATCGATTATCTAAAAGGTTTAATCGATTATATCGAGTTAAAAGCTGGAAAACTTATTTTGCCCGATATAATCGATTAGATTAAGGCCATAATCGATTATATTAACCTCGGAATCAATATAATCGATCATCAAAACACTTAATCGATTATTTTGTTCGTTAAACAATTTTGATTCAAATTTTAAGTCGGCAAAGTGTAAAACCAAGAGGGGGTGAATTGGATTTTTAATAAACTTTTCCTTTAAAAATAAATTTCCAGATTTTGAATTACTTTCAAAAACTAGGATGCGGATTTTCCTTAACCTTTGATTAGTGCGGTTTGAGTTGCAATTGCTAATATGATCCACAATAAAAGAGATAGGGAAAGAGAAAGAACACAGAGATTTATACTAGTTCGGATTAAGCCAATCTTACGTCCAGTCTCCCAACCACCACAAATGCGTGATGATCACCCCACTATCTTTAATTGAAATTACAAACACCAATTCATGCAATAACAAATAAAGATAAAGGAAACACCTCCTTAGACACACTAAGGATGAAACACCTCCCTGCACACACCGAGGATGAAACCCACCTCTCTGACACACAAGAGATGAACACACCTCCTTAGAACAGATCCAAGGGATGAATTTTCCGTTTATAAAAACAAGTAAAAAGAATACACCTGATAATAGTGCTGGATAGAAAGCTTAAGCACAAAGATCACCACTTCCAAAGACTTGATCAAACTTGAGAGAGCAAGAAAGCGGTTTTGAAAAACTAAGACGCACGAACACTTTGAATATTTTGTGTTTTATCAGATGTGTTGAACCTAAGACATTCTCTTTCATTTTATAATTCGAAAATGCTCCAAAGTTTCCATTCTTAGGTTGATTTAGCATTGAATTCGCAAAAATGACTTATTTAATCGATTATCTAAAAAGCTTAATCGATTATATCGGAGTTAAAAACTGGGAAAACCTATTTGCATCGATATAATCGATTAGATTAAGGCCATAATCGATTATATTAACCCAGAATCAATATAATCGATTATCAAAAACACTTAATCGATTATTTAGTTCGTTAAACAATTTTGATTCAAATTTTAAGTGAAATAATCGATTATCTGACATGTATCCATAATCGATTAAAAGCATAGAAAAACGTTTTGCGAGAAAACAACTTGCTCTCATGTTTGGAAAGGTGCTTGAATGGGATTTATGACTTACTCTTTTCATCCAATCACCCAAAAGCAGAACCTTCTAAACTTGAAACTTCGACCCTTGAGAAAATCTTCATCAATCTTCTCTCTTGAAAGCTTTAAACACTCTTTACGCCTTTCCTTTTCCATCCCCAGCAACCTTCCTTTGTGAGATGACACAAGTCTTTAATGTTGATTAGAGCCCAACTTTCAAATCTTCGTCATCAAAACTTTAAGACTTCATCAACAACTTGTAGTCTTGAAATATGCTAACACGAATTATATGAAAAATTGAGGTTTTTTTGTAAAACA
>JAMXMO010000946.1:20000-47158 GCA_030347555.1 Lablab purpureus | reverse complement strand
ACACAAACACAAACACAAACGCACAATCACAAACACAAACACAAACACAAACACACAATCACAAACACAAACACAAACACAAACACAAACACAATCACAATCACAATCACAATCACAATCACAATCACAATCACAATCACAATCACAATCACAATCACAATCACAATCACAATCACAATCACCATCACCATCACAATCACAATCACAATCACAATCACAACGACAATCACAAACACTAACACTAACACAATCACAATCACAATCACAATCACAAACACAAAAAAAAACACAAACACAATCGCCATCACAATCAAAATCACAATAAAAAACACAATCACAATCACAATCACCAAAAAAAACACAATCACAATCACAGTCACAATCACAATAACAAAGAAAGACACAATCACAATCAGAAACACAAACACAAACACACACAAACTCAAACACAAAGACAAACACAATCAAAATCACAACGACAATCACAAACACTATCAGAAACACAAACACAAACACAATCACAATCACAATCACAATAAAAAACACAATCACAATCACAATCACCATAAACAACACAATCACAATCACAATCACAGTCACAATCACAATCACAATAACAAACACAGACACAATCACAGTCACAGACACAAACACAAACACAAACACACACAAACTCAAACACAAACACAAACACAATCACAATCACAATCACAAACACTATCACAAATACAAACACAAAAACTAACACAAACACAATCATCACAATCACAATCACAAACACTATCACAAACACAAACACAAACACAATCACAATCACAATCACAATGACAAACACAATGACAAACACAATCACAATCACAATCACAATCACAATCACAATCACAATGGCAAACACAATCACAATCGCAAACACAAACACAAACACAATCACAATCGCAAACACAAACACAAACACAATCACAAACACAAACACACACACAAACACAAACACAATCACAATCACAATAAAAACACAATCACAATCACAATCACAATCATAATCACAATCACAATCACAATCACAATCACAATCACAATCACAATCACAATCACCATCACAATCACCATCACAATCACAATCACAATCACAATCACAATCACAAACACAGACACAATCACAATCACAAACACAAACACAAACACACGCAAACTCAAACACAACCACAAACACAAACACAATCACAATCACAATCACAATCACAATCACAAACACTATCACAAACACAAACACAAACACTAACACAAACACAACCACAATCACAATCACAACCACTATCACAAACACAAACAGAAACACAAACACAATCACAATCACAATCACAATGACAAACACAATGACAAACACAATCACAATCACAATCACAATCACAATCACAATCACAATCAACATCACAATCACAATCACAATCGCAAACACAATCACAATCGCAAACACAAACACAAACACAATCACAATCGCAAACACAAACCCAAACACAATCACAAACACAAACACACACACAAACACAAACACAATCACAATCACAATAAAAACACAATCACAATCACAATCACAATCATAATCACAATCACAATCACAATCACAATCACAATCACAATCACAATCACAATCACAATCACAATCACAATCACAATCACAAACACAATCACAATCACAATCACAAACACAAACACAAATACAAAACACAAACACAAACACAAACACAAACACAATCACAATCACAATCACAATCACAATCACAATCACAATCACAAACACTATCACAAACACAAACACAAACACTAACACAAACACAACCACAATCACAATCACAACCACTATCACAAACACAAACAGAAACACAAACACAATCACAATCACAATCACAATGACAAACACAATGACAAACACAATCACAATCACAATCAACATCACAATCACAATCACAATCACAATCACAATCACAATCACAAACACAAACACAAACACAATCACAAACAGAAACACAAACACAGTCACAAACACAATCACAAACAGAAACACAAACAGAAACACAATCACAATCACAATCACAATCACAATCACAATCACAATCACAAACACAATCACAATCACAATCACAATCACAATCACAATCACACAATCACAATCACAATCACAATCACAATCACAATACACAATCACAATCACAATTACAATCACAATTACAATTACAATCACAAATACAAATGCAAACACTAAACACTAAACACAAACACAAATACAAACACAAACACAAACACAAACACAAACACAAACACAAACACAAACACAAACACAAACACAAGCACAATCACAATCACAAACACAAACACAAACACAATCACAATTACAATCACAATCACAATTACAATCACAATTACAAACATGCAATACACAATCACAATACACAAACACAATCACAATCACAATCACAATCACAAACACATACACAATCACAAATACAAACACAAACACACACAAACACAAACACAACACAATCACAATTACAAACACAATCACAAATACAAACACAACATAATCACAAACACAACCACAAACACAAACACAATCACAACACAAACACAAACACAAACACAAACACAATCACAAACGCAATACAAACACAAACACAAACACAATCACAATCACAATTACAATCATAATCACAAACACAAACACAATCACAAACACAAACACAAACACAAACACAATACACAATCACAATCACAATTACAATTACAATTACAATTACAATCATAATCACAATCACAATCACAATTACAATTACAATCATAATTACAATTACAATCACAATTACAATCACAATCACAATCACAATTACAATCACAATTACAACTACAATCACAATTACAATTACAATCACAATTACAATTACAAATACAATACACAAATACAACTACAACTACAAACACAAATCACAAACACAAATACAAACACAAACACAAACACAAATACAAATACAAATACAAACACAAACACAAATACAAACACAATCACAATTACAAACACAAACACAAATACAAACACAATTACAATCACAATCACAATTACAATCACAAATCACAATCACAAATCACAATTACAATCACAATCACAATCACAATTACAATCACAATCACAATCACAATCACAAACACAATACACATAATCACAAACACAAACACAAACACAAACACAAACACAAACACAATCACAATTACACCACAATTACAATCACAATTACAATCACAATTACAATTACAATACAATCACAATCACTAATTACAATCACAATCACAATTACAACTACAAATACAATCACAAACACAAACACAAACACTAATCACAAACACAATTACAATTACAATTACAATCACAATTACATAAACACAATCACAATTACAATCACAATTACAATTACAATTACAATCACAAACACTACAATTACAAATACAAACACAAATACAACACAATTACAAACACAAACATAAATACAATACACAATCACAATCACAATCACAATTACAATCACAATTACAATTACAATCACAATACATAATTACAATTACAATTACAATTACAATTACAAACACAATCACAATCACACATACACAATCACAATTACAATCACAATTACAATCACAATCACAAACATAATACACAATCACAATTACAAATACAAACACAAATACAACTACAAACTACAAACACAAACTACAAACACAATACACAATTACAATCACAATCACAATCACAATTACACTACAATCACTAATCACAAACACAAACACATATACATAACACAATACACAATCACAATCACAATACACAATGCACAATCACAAACACAAACATAAACACAAACACAATCACAATCACAATTACACAATGACAATACACAATAACAAATCACAATTACAATCACAATCACAATCACAATTACAATTACAATCACAATCATAAATACAATCACAATCACAAACACAAACACAAACACAATCACAATCGCAAACACAAACCCAAACACAATCACAAACACAAACACACACACAAACACAAACACAAACACACGCACAAACACAAACTCAAACTCAAACACACGCAAACACAAACACACGCAAAGACAAACACAAACACAAACACACACACAAACACAAACTCAAACACACGCAAAGACAAACACAAACACAAACACAATCACACACACAAAAACAAACATAATCAAAATCCGAAACACAAACACAAATACAAACAGAAAAACAATCACAATCACAATCACAATCACAAACACAATCACAATCACAATCACACACACAAAAACAAACACAAACACAAACATAATCACAAACACAATCACAATCACAATCACAATCACAAACACAATCACAATCAATAACACAAACACAAACACAATCACACACACAAAAACAAACACAAACACAAACACAAAGACAAATACAAACACAATCACAATCACAATCACAATCACAAATACAATCACATTCACAATCACAATCACAATCACAATCACAATCACAATCACAATCACTATCGCAAACACAACCACAATCACAAACACAAACACAAACACAAACACACGCAAACACAAACACAAACACAAACACACACACAAACACAAACTCAAACACACGCAAACACAAACACAAACACAAACACAATCACACACACAAAAACAAACATAATGAAAATCCGAAACACAAACACAAATACAAACAGAAAAACAATCACAATCACAATCACAATCACAAACACAATCACAATCACAATCACAATCACAATCACAATCACACACACAAAAACAAACAAAAAAAAAACACAAACACAAACACAAACAGAAACACTAACACAAACACAAACACAAACACAAACACTAACACAAACACAAACACAAACACTAACACAAATACAAACACAAACACAAACACAATCACAAACACAATGACAATCACAATCACAATCACAATCACACACACAAAAACAAACACAAACACAAACATAATCACAAACACAATCACAATCACAATCACAATCACAATCACAATCACAAACACAATCACAATCAATAACACAAACACAAACACAATCACACACACAAAAACAAACACAAACACAAACACAAAGACAAATACAAACACAATCACAATCACAATCACAAATACAATCACATTCACAATCACAATCACAATCACAATCACAATCACAATCACTATCGCAAACACAACCACAATCGCAAACACAAACACAAACACAATCACAAACACAAACACACACACAAACACAAACACAAACACAATCACAAACACAATCACAAACACAAACACACACACAAACACAAACACAAACACAATCACAAACACAATCACAATAAAAAACACAATCACAATCACAATCACAATCACCACAAAAAACACAATCACAATCACAATCACAATCACTGTCACAATCACAATCACAATCACAATCACAATCACAATCACAATAACAAACACAATCACAATCACAATCACAAACACAAACACAAACATAAACACAATCACAATCACAATCACAATAAAAAACACAATCACAATCACAATCACAATCACAATCACAATCACAATCACAATCACAATCACAATCACAATCACAATCACAATCACAATCACAATCACAATCACAAACACAAACACAAACACAAACACAAACACAAACACAAACACAAACACAAACACAAACACAAACACAAACACAAACACAAACACAAACACAAACACAAGCACAATCACAAACACAAACACAAACACAAACACAATCACAATCACAATCATAATCACAATCACAATCACAATAAAAACACAATCACAATCACAATCACAATCACAATCACAATCACAATCACAATCACAAACACAAACACAAACACAAACACAAACACAAACACAATCACACAAACACAAACAAAAACACAAACAGAAACACAAACACAAACACAAACACAAACACAAACACAAACACAAACACTAACACAAACACAAACACAAACACAAACACAAACACAAACACAAACACAAACACAATCACAATCACAATCACAATCACAATCACAATCACAATCACAATCACAATCACAATCACAATCACAAACACAAACACAAACACAATGACAATCACAATCACAATGACAATCACAATCACAATGACAATCACAATCACAAACATAAACACAAAATCAAACACAAACACAACACAAACACAAACACAAACACAAACACAATCACACACACAAAAACAAACACAATCAAAATCCTAAACACAAACACAAACACAAACACAAACACAAACACAAACACAATCACAATCACAATCACAATCACAATCACAAACACAATCACAATCACAAACACAATCACAATCACAATCACAATCAGACACATAAAAACAAACAAAAAAAAATCACAACCACAAACTCAAACACAAACACAAAATCAAACACAAACACAACACAAACACAAACACAAAAACAAACACAATCACACACACAAACACAAACACAATCAAAATCAAACACAAACACAAACACAAACACAAACACAAACACAAACACAATCACAAACACAAGCACAATCACAAACACAAACACAAACACAAACACAAACACAAACACAAACACAAACACAATCACAATCACAATCATAATCACAATCACAATCACAATAAAAACACAATCACAATCACAATCACAATCACAATAACAATCAAATTCACAATCACAATGACAATCACAACCACAATCACAAACACTATCACAAACACAAACACAAACACAAACACAAACACAAACACAATCACAATCACAATCACAATCACAATCACAATCACAATCACAATCACAATCACAATCACAAACACAAACACAAGCACAATGACAATGACAATCACAATGACAATCACAATCACAAACATAAACACAAAATCAAACACAAACACAACACAAACACAAACACAAACACAAACACAAACACAATCACACACACAAAAACAAACACAATCAAAATCCTAAACACAAACACAAACACAAACACAAACACAAACACAATCACAATCACAATCACACACATAAAAACAAACAAAAAAAAAATCACAACCACAAACACAAACACAAACACTAACACAAACACAAACACAAATACAAACACAAACACACACACAAACACAAACACAAACACAAACACAAACAGAATCACGAACACGAACACAAACACAAACACAAACACAAACACAATCACAATCACAATCACAAACACAAACACAAACACAAACACAATCACAAACACAAACACAAACACAATGACAATGACAATCACAATGACAATCACAATCACAAACATAAACACAAAATCAAACACAAACACAACACAAACACAAACACAAACACAAACACAATCACACACACAAAAACAAACACAATCAAAATCCTAAACACAAACACAAACACAAACACAATCACAATCACAATCACAAACACAATCACAATCACAAACACAATCACAATCACAATCACACACATAAAAACAAACAAAAAAAAAAACACAACCACAAACACAAACACAAACACTAACACAAACACAAACACAAATACAAACACAAACACAAACACAAACACAAACACAAACAAACACAAACACAAACACAAACACAATCACACACACAAAAACAAACACAAACACAAACACAAACACAAATACAAACACAATCACAATCACAATCACAATCACAAATACAATCACATTCACAATCACAATCACTATCACAATCACAATCACAATCACAAATACAATCACAATCACAATCACAATCACAATCACAATCACAATCACAATCACAATCGCAAACACATCCACAATCGTAAACACAAACACAAACACAATCACAAACACAAACACACACAAAAACAGAAACACAATCACAATCACAATCACAATCAGAATAAAAACACAATCACAATCACAATCACAATCACTATCATCATCACAATCACAATCACAATCACAATCACAATCGCAATCACAATCACAATCACAATCACAATCACAATCACAATCACAATCAAAAACACAAATACAAAAACAAACACAAACACAAACACAATCACAATCACAAAGACTATCACTAACACTAAAACTAATACTAACACTAACACACACAATCACAATCACAATCACAATCACAATCACAAACACAAACACAAACACAAACACAATCACAATCGCAAACACAAACACAATAACAATCGCAAACACAAACACAAACACAATCACAATCGCAAACACAAACACAATCACAATCACAAACACAAACACAAACACAAACACAAACACAAACACAAACACAAACACAAACACAAACACAAACACAAACACAAACACAAACACAAACACAAACACAAACACAAACACAAACACAAACACAAACACAAACACAAACACAAACTCAAACACAAACACAAACACAAACACAAACACACAAACTCAAAGACAAACACAAACACAATCACAATCACAAACACTATCACAAACACAAACACAAACACAAACACAATCACAAACACAAACGCAAACACAAACACAATCACAATCGCAAACACAAACACAATCACAATCGCAAACACAAACACAAACACAATCACAATCACAATCACAAACACAAACACAAACACAAACACAAACACAAACACAAACACAAACACAAACACAAACTCAAACACAAACACAAACACAAACACAAACACAAACACACAAACTCAAACACAAACACAAACACAAACACAAACACACAAACACAAACACAAACACAAACACAATCACAATCACAAACACAATCACAAACACAAACACAAACACAATCACAATCACAATCACAAACACAAACACAAACATAAACACAAACACAAACACAAACACAAACACAAACACGCAAACTCAAACACAAAGACAAACACACAAACTCAAACTCATGCACAAACACACAAACTCAAACACATGCACAAACACACAAACTCAAACTCAAACACAAACACACAAACTCAAACACAAGAACAATCATAATCACAATCACAATCACAAACACAATCACAATCCCAAACACAAACACAAACACAAACACAACCATAAACACAAACACAAACACAAACACAAACACAAACACAACCACAAACACAATCACAAACACAATCACAATCACAACCGCAAACACAATCACAATCACAATCACAACCACAATCACAATCACAACCACAACCACACACACACAAACACAAACACAAACACAACCACAACCACAACCACAAACACAAACACAAACACAACCACAAACACAAACACAACCTCAAACACAAACATAAACACAAACACAAACACAAACACAAACACAATAACAAACACAATCACAATCACAATCACAACCACACACACAAAAACAAACACAATCACAATCACAATCACAATCACAAACACAATCACAATCACAAACACAAACACAAACACAAACACAAACACAATCACAAACACAAACACAAACACAAACACAAACACAAACACAAATACAAACACAATCACAATCACAATCACAATCACAATCACAAATACAATCACATTCACAATCACAATCACAATCACAATCACAATCACAATCACAATCACAATCACAACCACAAACACAACCACAATCACAAACACAAACACAAACACAATCACAAACACAAACACACACACAAACACAAACACAATCACAATCACAATAACAACACAATCACAATCACAATCACAATCATAATCACAATCACAATCACAATCACAATCACCATCACAATCACAATCACAATCACAATCACAATCACAATTACAATCACACACACAAACACAAACACAAACACAAAGACAAAAACAAACACAAACACAAACACAAACACAATCACAATCACAAAGACAATCACTAACACTAACACTAATACTAACACTAACACAACACAATCACAATCACAATCACAATCACAATCACAAACACAATCACAATCACAATCACAATCACAAGCACAATCACAATCACAATCACAATCACAATCACAATCACAATCACAATCACAATCACAATCACAATCACAAACACAATCACAATCACAATCACAATCACAATCACAATCACTATCATCATCACAATCACAATCACAATCACAATCACAATCACAATTACAATCACAATCGCAATCACAATCACAATCACAATCACAATCACAATCACAATCACAAACACAAACACAAACACAAACACAAACACAAACACAAACACAAACACAAACACAAACACAATCACAATCACAAAGACTATCACTAAAAACACAAACACTAACACAATCACAAGCACAAACAAAAAAACAAAGACAAATAGAAACACAAACACAAACATAATCACAAACACAAACACAAACACAAACACAAACACAATCACAATCACAATCACTAACACAAACACAAACACAAACACAATCACAATCACAATCACTAACACAAACACAAACACAAACACAAAGACAAACACAAACACAGACACAGACACGAACACAAACACAATCACGAACACGAACACCAACACCAACACGAACACGAACACGAAAAAACACAAACACAAAAACAAACACGAACACAAACACAAACACAAAGACCATCGCAATCGCCATAACCATCGCAATCGCAATCGCAATCACAATCACAAACACAAACACAAACACAAACACAAACACAAACACAAACACAAACACAAACACAAACACAAACACAAACACAAACACAAGCACAATCACAAACACAAACACAAACACAAACACAAACACAATCACAATCACAATCATAATCACAATCACAATCACAATAAAAACACAATCACAATCACAATCACAATCACAATAACAATCATATTCACAATCACAATCACAATCACAATCAGAATCACAAACACTATCACAAACACAAACACAAACACAAACACAATCACAATCACAATCACAAACACAAACACAAACACAAACACAAACACAAACACAAACACAAACACAAACACAAACACAAACACAAACACAAACACAAACACAAACACAATCACAATCACAATCACAATCACAATCACAATCACAATCACAATCACAATCACAATCACAATCACAAACACAAACACAAACACAATCACAATCACAATCACAATCACAATCACAATCACAATCACAAACACAAAATCAAACACAAACAAAAACACAAACACAAACACAAACACAATCACACACACAAAAACAAACACAATCAAATCACAAAACACAATCACAAACACAAACACAAACACAAACACAAACAATCACAATCACAATCACAATCACAATCACAATCACAAACACAAACACAAACACAAACACAAACACAATCACAAACACAATCACAAACACAAACACAAACACAAACACAAACACAAACACAAACACAAACACAATCACAATCACAATCACAATCACAATCACAATCACAATCACAAACACAAACACAAACACAAACACAAACACAAACACAAACACAAACACAAACACAAACACAAACACAAACACAAACACAAACACAAACACAAACACAAACACAAACACAAACACAAACACAAACACAAACACAAACACAATCACAATCACAATCACAATCACAATCACAATCACAATCACAATCACAAACACAAACACAAACACAATCACAATCACAATCACAATCACAATGACAATCACAATCACAAACATAAACACAAAATCAAACACAAACAAAAACACAAACACAAACACAAACACAAACACAATCACACACACAAAAACAAACACAATCACAATCACAATCACAAACACAAACACAAACACAAATACAAACACAAACACAATCACAATCACAATCACAATCACAATCACAATCACAAACACAATCACAATCACAATCACAATCACACACATAAAAACAAACAAAAAAAAATCACAACCACAAACACAAACACAAACACAAACACAAACACAAACACAAACACAAATACAAACACAAACACAAACACAAACACAAACACAAACACAATCACAAACACAAACACAAACACAAACACAATCACAAACACAAACACAAACACAAACACAAACACAAATACAAACACAATCACAATCACAATCACAATCACAAATACAATCACAATCACAATCACAATCACAATCACAATCACAATCACAAATACAATCACAATCACAAAAACAAACACAACCACAACCACAATCACAAACACAATCACAAACACAATCACAATCACAAACACAAACACAAACACAATCACAAACACAAACACAATCACAAATACACAATCACAATTACAATTACAATTACACAATTACAATCACAATCACAATCACAATTACAATCATAATCACAATTACAATCACAATTACAATCACAATTACAATTACAATCACAATCACAATTACAATCACAATTACAATCACAATCATAAACACAAATACAAATTACAATCACAAATACAAACACAATCACAATTACAAATACTAATCACAAACACTAAATACAATACTAACACACAATTACAATCACAATCACAAATACAAACACAAACACAAACACAAATACAAACACAAACACAATCACAAACACAAACACAAACACAAACACAAACACAAACACAAACACAATCACAATCAAACAGAAACAGAAACACAAACACAAACACAAACACAAACACAATCACAATCACAATCACAATCACAATCACAATCACAATCACAATCACAATCACAATCACAAATAGAAACACAAACACAAACAGAAACACAAACACATTCACAATCACAATCACAATCACAATCACAATCACAATCACAATCACAATCACAATCACAATCACAATCACAATCACAATCACAATCACAATCACAATCACAATCACAATCACAATCACAATCACAATCACAATCACAAACACAATCACAAACACAATCACAATCACAATCACAATCACAATACAAATACACAATACACAATCACAATACTACAATCACAATCACAATCACAAATCACAAACATAATCACAAACACAAACATAAACACAACATAATTACAATCACAATCACAATACATCAAACACAAATACAAACACAAACACAAACACAATCACAATACACAAACACAAACACAATCACAATCACAAATACAAACACAAACACAATCACAATCACAATCACAATCACAATCACAAACACAATCACAATCACAATCACAATCACAATCACAAACACAAACACAAACACAAACACAATCACAATCACAATCACAATCACAATCACAATCACAATCACAATCACAAACACAATCACAAACACAAACACAAACACAAACACAAACACAAACACAAACACAAACACAAACACAACCACAATCACAAACACAAACACAATCACAATCACAATCACAATCACAATCACAATCACAAACACAATCACAATCACAATCACAATCACAATCACAAACACAAACACAAACACAAACACAAACACAATCACAATCACAATCACAAACACAAACACAAACACAAACACAAACACAAACACAAACACAAACACAAACACAAACACAAACACAAACACAAACACAAACACAAACACAAACACAAACACAATCACAATCACAATCACAATCACAATCACAATCACAATCACAAACACAAACACAAACACAATGACAATCACAATCACAATGACAATCACAATCACAAACATAAACACAAAATCAAACACAAACACAACACAAACACAAACACAAACACAAACACAATCACACACACAAAAACAAACACAATCACAATCCTAAACACAAACACAAACACAAACACAAACACAAACACAAACACAATCACAATCACAATCACAATCACAATCACAAACACAATCACAATCACAAACACAATCACAATCACAATCACAATCACAAACACAAACACAAACACAAACACAAACACAAACACAAACACAAACACAAACACAAACACAAACACAAACACAAACACAAACACAAACACAAACACAATCACAATCACAATCACAATCACAATCACAATCACAATCACAAACACAAACACAAACACAAACACAAACACAAACACAAACACAAACACAAACACAAACACAAACACAAACACAAACACAATCACAAACACAAACACAAACACAAACACAATCACAATCACAATCACAATCACAATCACAATCACAATCACAATCACAATCACAATCACAATCACAATCACAATCACAATCACAATCACAATCACAATCACAATCACAATCACAATCACAATCACAATCACAATCACAAACACAAACACAAACACAATCACAATCACAATCACAAACACAATCACAAACACAAACACAAACACAAACACGAACACAATCACAAACACAAACACAAACACAAACACAATCACAAACACAAACACAAACACAATCACAATCACAATCACAATCACAATCACAATCACAATCACAATCACAATCACAATCACAATCACAATCACAATCAGAAACACAATCACAATCACAATCACAATCACAATGACAATCACAATCACAAACATAAACACAAAATCAAACACAAACAAAAACACAAACACAAACACAAACACAAACACAATCACAATCACAAACACAAACACAATCACAATCACAAACACAAACACAAACACAAACACAAACACAAACACAAACACAATCACAATCACAAACACAAACACAAACACAATCACAACCACAAACACAAACACAAACACAAACACAAACACAAACACAAACACAAACACAAACACAAACACAAACACAAACACAAACACAAACACAAACACAAACACAAACACAATCACAAACACAAACACAAACACAAACACAAACACAATCACAATCACAATCACAAACACAAACACAAACACAAACACAAACACAAACACAAACACAAACACAAACACAAACACAAACACAAACACAAACACAAACACAATCACAATCACAATCACAATCACAATCACACAACAATCACAATCACAAACACAAACACAAACACAATCACAATCACAATCACAATCACAATCACAAACACAAACACAAACACAAACACAAACACAAACACAAACACAAACACAAACACAATCACAATCACAATCACAATCACAATCACAATCACAATCACAATCACAATCACAATCACAATCACAATCACAATCAGAATCACAATCACAATCACAATGACAATCACAATCACAAACACAAACACAAACACAAACACAAACACAAACACAAACACAAACACAATCACAAACACAATCACAATCACAATCACAAACACAAACACAAACACAAACACAAACACAAACACAATCACAATCACAATCACAATCACAAACACAATCACAAACACAATCACAATCACAAACACAAACACAAACACAAACACAAACACAAACACAATCACAAACACAATCACAAACACAAACACAATCACAAACACAAACACAAACACAAACACAAACACAAACACAAACACAAACACAATCACAATCACAAACACAATCACAAACACAAACACAAACACAAACACAATCACAATCACAAACACAAACACAATCACAATCACAATCACAATCACAATCACAATCACAATCACAATCACAAATAGAAACACAAACACAAACAGAAACACAAACACATTCACAATCACAAACACAAACACAAACACAAACACAAACACAAACACAAACACAAACACAAACACAATCACAATCACAATCACAATCACAATCACAAACACAATCACAAACACAAACACAAACACAAACACAAACACAAACACAAACACAAACACAAACACAAACACAATCACAATCACAATCACAAACACAAACACAAACACAATCACAATCACAATCACAACCACAATCACAAACACAATCACAAACACAAACACAAACACAAACACAAACACAATCACAATCACAATCACAATCACAAACACAAACACAAACACAAACACAAACACAAACACAAACACAAACACAAACACAAACACAAACACAAACACAATCACAATCACAATCACAATCACAATCACAATCACAATCACAATCACAAACACAAACACAAACACAAACACAAACACAAACACAAACACAAACACAAACACAAACACAAACACAATCACAAACACAAACACAAACACAATCACAAACACAATCACAAACACAAACACAAACACAAACACAAACACAAACACAAACACAAACACAAACACAATCACAAACACAAACACAAACACAAACACAAACACAAACACAACACAAACACAAACACAAACACAAACACAAACACAATCACAATCACAAACACAAACACAAACACAAACACAATCACAATCACAAATACAAACACAAACACAAACACAAACAAAAACACAAACACAAACACAATCACAATCAACAACACAAAAAAAAACACAAAAACAAACACAAACACAAACACAAACACGAACACAAACACAAACACAAACACAAACACAAACACAAACACAATCACAATCACAATCACAATCACAATCACAATCACAATCACAATCACAAACACAAACAGAAACACAATCACAATCACAATCACAATCACAATGACAATCACAATCACAAACATAAACACAAAATCAAACACAAACACAAAAAACACAAACACAAACACAAACACAATCACACACACAAAAACAAACACAATCAAAATCCTAAACACAAACACAAACACAAACACAAAAACAATCACAATCACAATCACAATCACAATCACAATCACAATCACAATCACAAACACAATCACAATCACAATCACAATCACACACATAAAAACAAACAAAAAAAAATCACAACCACAAACACAAACACAAACACAAACACTAACACAAACACAAACACAAATACAAACACAAACACAAACACAAACACAAACACAATCACAATCACAAACACAAACACAAACACAAACACAATCACAAACACAAACACAACCACAATCACAAACACAAACACAAAAACAAACACAATCACAAAAACAATCACAATCACAAATACAATCACAATCACAATCACAATCACAATCACAATCACAATCACAAATACAATCACAATCACAATCACAATCACAATCACAATCACAATCACAATCACAAACACAATCACAATCACAAACACAAACACAAACACAAACACAAACACAAACACAAACACAAACACAAACACAATCACAATCACAATCACAATCAGAATAAAAACACAATCACAATCACTATCATCATCACAATCACAATCACAATCACAATCACAATCACAATCACAATCACAATCACAATCACAATCACAATCACAATCACAATCACAAACACAAATACAAAAACAAACACAAACACAAACACAATCACAATCACAAAGACTATCACTAACACTAAAACTAATACTAACACTAACACACAATCACAATCACAATCACAAACACAAACAAAAACACAAAGACAAATAGAAACACAAACACAAACATAATCACAAACACAAACACAAACACAAACACAAACACAATCACAATCACAATCACTAACATTATCACAAACACAAACACAAACACAAACACAAACACAATCACAATCACAATCACAATCACATTCACAATCACAATCACAATCACAATCACAATCACAATCGCAAACACAAACACAAACACAATCACAAACACAAACACAAACACAAACACAATCACAATCACAATCACAATCACAATCACAATCAGAATATGAATCACCATCACAATCACCATCACAATCACAATCACAATCACATTCACAATCACAATCACAATCACTATCACAATCATAATCATAATCACAATCACAATCACAATCACAAACACAATCACAAACACAATCACAATCACAATCACAATCACAATCACAAATACAGAGACTATCACTAACACTAACACTAATACTAACACTAACACACACAATCACAAACACAAACATAATCACAAACACAAACACAAACACAAACACAATCACAATCACAATCACTAACATTATCACAAACACAAACACAAACACAAACACAAACACAATCACAATCACAAATAAATCACAAACACAATCACAATCACAAACACAAACACAAACACAAACACAATCACAATCACAATCACAATCACAATCACAATCACAATCACAATCACAATCACAATCACAAACACAAACACAAACACAAACACAATCACAATCACAATCACAATCACAATCACAATCACAATCACAATCACAATCACAATCACAATCACAATCACAATCACAATCACAATCACAATCACAAACACAAACACAATCACAATCACAATCACAATCACAATCACAAACACAATCACAATCACAATCACAATCACAATCACAATCACAATCACAATCACAATCACAATCACAATCACAATCACAATCACAATCACAAACACAAACACAAACACAAACACAATCACAATCACAATCACAATCACAATCACAATCACAATCACAATCACAATCACAAACACAAACACAAACACAATCACAAACACAAACACAAACACAAACACAAACACAAACACAATCACAAACACAATCACAATCACAATCACAATCACAATCACAATCACAATCACAAACACAAACACAAACACAATCACAATCACAATCACAATCACAATCACAAACACAAACACAAACACAAACACAAACACAAACACAAACACAAACACAAACACAAACACAAACACAAACACAAACACAAACACAAACACAATCACAATCACAATCACAAACACAAACACAAACACAAACACAAACACAAACACAATCACAATCACAATCACAATCACAAACACAATCACAATCACAAACACAATCACAATCACAATCACAATCAGACACATCACAAAGACAAAAAAAAATCACAACCACAAACACAAACACAAACACTAACACAAACACAAACACAAATACAAACACAAACACAAACACAAACACAATCACAATCACAATCACAATCACAATCACAATCACAATCACAATCACAATCACAAACACAAACACAAACACAAACACAAACACAAACACAAACACAAACACAAACACAAACACAAACACAAACACAATCACAAACACAAACACAAACACAAACACAATCACAATCACAATCACAATCACAATCACAATCACAATCACAATCACAATCACAATCACAATCACAATCACAATCACAATCACAATCACAATCACAATCACAATCACAATCACAATCACAATCACAAACACAAACACAAACACAAACACAATCACAATCACAATCACAAACACAATCACAAACACAAACACAAACACAAACACAAACACAAACACAAACACAAACACAAACACAAACACAATCACAAACACAAACACAAACACAATCACAATCACAATCACAATCACAATCACAATCACAATCACAATCACAATCACAATCACAATCACAATCACAAACACAAACACAAACACAATGACAATGACAATCACAATGACAATCACAATCACAAACATAAACACAAAATCAAACACAAACACAACACAAACACAAACACAAACACAAACACAATCACACACACAAAAACAAACACAATCAAAATCCTAAACACAAACACAAACACAAACACAAACACAAACACAAACACAATCACACACATAAAAACAAACAAAAAAAAAATCACAACCACAAACACAAACACAAACACAAACACAAACACAATCACAAACACAAACACAAACACAAACACAAACACAAACACAAACACAAACACAAACACAAACACAAACACAATCACAAACACGAACACAAAAAAACACAAACACAATCACAATCATAATCACAAACACAAACACAAACACAAACACAAACACAAACACAAACACAAACACAAACACAAACACAAACACAAACACAAACACAAACACAATCACAATCACAAAGACTATCACTAACACTAACTCTAATACTAACACTAACACTAACACAATCACAATCAAAATCACAATCACAATCACAAACACAAACACGAACACGAACACAAAGACAAACACAAACACAAACACAAACACAATCACAATCACAATCACAATCACAATCACAATCACAATCACAATCACAATCACAATCACAAACACAAACACAAACACAATGACAATCACAATCACAATGACAATCACAAACACAAACACAAATACAAACACAAACACAAACACAAACACAAACACAAACACAAACACAAACACAAACACAATCACAAACACAAACACAAACACAAACACAAACACAAACACAATCACAATCACAAACACAAACACATCACAAACACAAACACAAACACAAACACAAACACAAACACAAACACAAACACAACACAAACACAAACACAATCACAAACACAAACACATCACAAACACAAACACAAACACAAACACAAACACAAACACAAACACAAACACATCAAAAACACAAACACATCACAAACACAAACACAAACACAAACACAAACACAAACACAAACACAAACACAACACAAACACATCACAAACACAATGACAATGACAATCACAATGACAATCACAATCACAAACATAAACACAAAATCAAACACAAACACAACACAAACACAAACACAAACACAAACACAAACACAAACACAACACAAACACAAACACAAACACAAACACAAACACAAACACAAACACAATCACAATCACAATCACACACAAACACATCACAAACACAAACACAAACACAAACACAAACACAAACACAAACACAAACACAACACAAACACAAACACAATCACAAACACAAACACATCACAAACACAAACACAAACACAAACACAAACACAAACACAAACACAAACACATCAAAAACACAAACACATCACAAACACAAACACAAACACAAACACAAACACAAACACAAACACAAACACAACACAAACACAAACACAAACACAAACACAAACACAAACACAAACACAAATACAAACACAAACACAATCACAAGCACAATCACAAACACAATCACAATCACAAACACAATCACAATCACAATCACAATCACACACATAAAAACAAACAAAAAAAAATCACAACCACAAACACAAACACTAACACAAACACAAACACAAATACAAACACAAACACAACAACAAACACAAACACAAACACAATCACAAACACAAACACAAACACAAACACAATCACACACACAAAAACAAACACAAACACAAACACAAACACAAATACAAACACAATCACAATCACAATCACAATCACAAATACAATCACATTCACAATCACAATCACAATCACAATCACAATCACAAATACAATCACAATCACAATCACAATCACAATCACAATCACAATCACAATCGCAAACACATCCACAATCGTAAACACAAACACAAACACAATCACAAACACAAACACACACAAAAACAGAAACACAATCACAATCACAATCACAATCAGAATAAAAACACAATCACAATCACAATCACAATCACTATCATCATCACAATCACAATCACAATCACAATCGCAATCACAATCACAATCACAATCACAATCACAATCACAATCACAATCAAAAACACAAATACAAAAACAAACACAAACACAAACACAATCACAATCACAAAGACTATCACTAACACTAAAACTAATACTAACACTAACACACACAATCACAATCACAATCACAATCACAATCACAAACACAAACAAAAACACAAAGACAAATAGAAACACAAACACAAACATAATCACAAACACAAACACAAACACAAACACAAACACAATCACAATCACAATCACTAACATTATCACAAACACAAACACAAACACAAACACAAACACAAACACAATCACAATCACAATCACAATCACATTCACAATCACAATCACAATCGCAAACACAATCACAATCGCAAACACAAACACAAACACAATCACAAACACAAGCACACACAAACACAATCACAATCACAATCACAATCACAATCACAATCACAATCACAATAACAATCACAATCACAATCACAAACACAAACACAAACACAAACACAAACACAAAAACAAACACAAACACAATCACAATCACAATCACAATCACAATCACAATCACAATCAAAAACACAAATACAAAAACAAACACAAACACAAACACATTCACAATCACAAAGACTATCACTAACACTAAAACTAATACTAACACTAACACACACAATCACAATCACAATCACAATCACAAACACAAACAAAAACACAAAGACAAATAGAAACACAAACACAAACATAATCACAAACACAAACACAAACACAAACACAAACACAAACACAAACACAATCACAATCACAATCACTAACATTATCACAAACACAAACACAAACACAAACACAAACACAATCACAATCACAATCACAATCACATTCACAATCACAATCACAATCGCAAACACAATCACAATCGCAAACACAAACACAAACACAATCACAAACACAAGCACACACAAACACAATCACAATCACAATCACAATCACAATCACAATCAGAATATGAATCACCGTCACAATCACCATCACAATCACAATCACAATCACATTCACAATCACAATAACAATCACAATCACAATCATAATCATAATCACAATCACAATCACAATCACAAACACAATCACAAACACAATCACAATCACAATCACAATCACAATCACAAATACAGAGACTATCACTAACACTAACACTAATACTAACACTAACACACACAATCACAAACACAAACATAATCACAAACACAAACACAAACACAAACACAATCACAATCACAATCACTAACATTATCACAAACACAAACACAAACACAAACACAAACACAATCAGAATCACAAATAAATCACAAACACAATCACAATCACAAACACAAACACAAACACAAACACAATCACAATCACAATCACAATCACAATCACAATCGCAATCACAATCACAATCACAATCACAAACACAAACACAGACACAAACACAATCACAATCACAATCACAATGACAATGACAATCACAATCACAATCACAAACACAATCGCAAACACAAACACAAACACAATCACAAACACACACACAAACACAAACACAAACACAATCACAATCACAATCACAATAAAAAACACAATCACAATCACAATCACAATCACCACAAAAAACACAATCACAATCACAATCACAATCACAATCACTGTCACAATCACAATCACAATCACTGTCACAATCACAATGACAATAACAAACACAGACACAATCACAATCACAAACACAAACACAAACATAAACACAATCACAATCACAATCACAATAAAAAACACAATCACAATCACAATCACAGTCACAATCACAATCACAATCACAATCACAATCAAAATCACAATCACAATCACAATCACAATCACAATCACAAACACAAACACAAACACAAACACAAACACAAACACAAACACAAGCACAATCACAAACACAAACACAAACACAAACACAATCACAATCACAATCATAATCACAATCACAATCACAATAAAAACACAATCACAATGACAATCACAATCACAATCAAATTCACAATCACAATGACAATCACAATCACAATCACAAACACTATCACAAACATAAACACAAACACAATCACAATCACAATCACAAACACAAACACAAACAGAAACACAAACACAAACACAACCACAAACACAAACACAAACACTAACACAAACACAAACACAAACACAAACACAAATACAATCACAATCACAATCACAATCACAATCACAATCACAATCACAATCACAAACACAAACACAAACACAATGACAATGACAATCACAATCACAATCACAATCACAAACATAAACGCAAAATCAAACACAAACACAACACAAACACAAACACAAACACAAACACAATCACACACACAAAAACAAACACAATCAAAATCTTAAACACAAACACAAACACAAACACAATCACAATCACAATCACAAACACAATCACAATCACAAACACAATCACAATTACAATCACAATCACACACATAAAAACAAACAAAAAAAAATTACAACCACAAACACAAACACAAACACTAACACAAACACAAACACAAATACAAACACAAACACAAACACAAACACAATCACAATCACAATCACAATCACAATCACAATCACAATCACAATCACAATCACAATCACAATCACAATCACAATCACAAACACAAACACAAAAACAAACACAATGACAATCACAATCACAATCACAATCACAATCACAATCACAATCACAATCACAATCACAATCACAATCACAATCACAATCACAAACACAAACACAAAAACAAACACAATGACAATCACAATCACAATCACAATCACAATCACAATCACAATCACAAACACAAACACAAACACAAACACAAACACAAACACAAACACAAACACAAACACAAACACAAACACAAACACAAACACAAACACAATCACAAACACAATCACAATCACAATCACAATCACAATCACACACACAAAAACGAACACAATCACAATCACAATCACAATCACAATCACAATCACAATCACAATCACAAACACAATCACAATCACAAACACAAACACAAACACAAACACAATCACACACACAAACACAAACACAAACACAAACACAAACACAAATACAAACACAATCACAATCACAATCACAATCACCATCACAAATACAATCACATTCACAATCACAATCACAATCACAATCACAATCACAATCACAAATACAATCACAATCACAATCACAATCAAAATCACAATCAAATTCACAATCACAATCGCAAACACATCCACAATCGCAAACACAAACACAAACACAATCACAAACACAAACACACACAAAAACAGAAACACAATCACAATCACAATCACAATCACCATCACAATCACCATCACAATCACAATCACAATCACAATCACAATCACCATCACAATCACAATCACAATCACAATCACAATCAGAAATACAATCACATTCACAATCACAATCACAATCACAATCACAATCACAATCACAATCACAAATACAATCACAATCACAATCACAATCACAATCAAATTCACAATCACAATCGCAAACACATACACAATCGCAAACACAAACACAAACACAATCACAAACACAAACACACACAAAAACACAAACACAATCACAATCACAATCAGAATAAAATCACAATCACAATCACAATCACAATCACAATCACTATCATCATCACAATCACAATCACAATCACAATCATAATCACAATCACAATCACAATCACAATCACAATCACAATCACAATCACAAACACAAACACAAACACAATAACAAACACAAACACAAACACAAACACAAACACAAAAACAAACACAAACACAAACACAAACACAAACACAATCACAATCACAAAGACTATCACTAACACTAACACTAATACTAACATTAACACACACAATCACAATCACAATCACAAACACAAACAAAAACACAAAGACAAATAGAAACACAAACACAAACATAATCACAAACACAAACACAAACACAAACACAAACACAATCACAATCACAATCACTAACATTATCACAAACACAAACACAAACACAAACACAAACACAAACACAATCCCAATCCCAATCACAATCACAATCACAATAACAATAACAATCACAATCACAATCACAATCACAATCACAATCGCAAACACAATCACAATCGCAAACACAAACACAAACACAATCACAAACACAAGCACACAAAAACACAATCACAATCACAATCACAATAAAAACACAACCACAATCACAATCACAATCAGAATATGAATCACCATCACAATCACCATCACAATCACAATCACAATCACAATCACAATCACAATCACAATCACAATCACAATCACAATCACAATCACAATCACAATCACAATCACAATCACAATCATAATCACAATCACAATCACAATCACAATCACAAACACAATCACAAACACAATCACAATGACAATCACAATCACAATCACAACCACAAATACAGAGACTTTCACTAACACTAACACAAATACTAACACTAACACACACAATCACAATCACAATCACAATCACAATCACAAACACAAACAAAAACATAATCACAAACACAAACAAAAACACAAACACAAACACAATCACAATCACAATCACTAACATTATCACAAACACAAACACAAACACAAACACAATCACAATCACAAATAAATCACAAACACAATCACAATCACAAACACAAACACAAACACAAACACAATCACAATCGCAAACACAAACACAATAACAATCGCAAACACAAACACAAACACAATCACAATCGCAAACACAAACACAATCACAATCGCAAACACAAACAGAAACACAATCACAATCACAATCACAAACACAAACACAAACACAAACACAAACACAAACACAAACACAAAAACAAACACAAACACAAACACAAACACAAACACAAACTCAAACAGAAACACAAACACAAACAAAAACACACAAACTCACACACAAACACAAACACAAACACAAACACAATCACAATCACAAACACTATCACAAACACAAACACAAACACAAACACAATCACAAACACAAACGCAAACACAAACACAAACACAATCACAATCGCAAACACAAACACAATCACAATCGCAAACACAAACACAAACACAATCACAATCACAATCACAAACACAAACACAAACACAAACACAAACACAAACACAAACACAAACACAAACACAAACACAAACACAAACACAAACACACAAACTCAAACACAAAC
>JAMXMO010000946.1:0-15000 GCA_030347555.1 Lablab purpureus | reverse complement strand
ACGCCTCTAATTGGTTTGGTTTTTCTTTCTATTGTCTCATCATGAACTCCAAGCTCTTCCTCTTCTACTAGTTTCTCACGTACTGCTTTCTCTTTCTTTGCCGTCTACATTCAACACAGCTAAAAGAATGGTTGCATACTTGCAACATATTCTGGAGCAGCTACAAGATTTTTCCCTCCACCCGATAATCTAGCCACAGATTCTTAGAACATGTTTAGTACAATTTCAATTTCCAAGAAAATCATTGAAATTAAAGGAAATAAAGAAACTCTATTAACCACGTTGTCATACTTGTGCTCTTCAAGATAATGGGCATTCACAGCGTCATTCAAATTGCGACCGTATTCCTGAAAACCAGTGAAACAAAAAGTCGGAAAATATGAAAAAAAGCATGAAATTTTAGGATTATGCAGAGGGAAGGGAAGACGAAGAGTGGTGGACCTCTAATTTCTGGACGGCGACAGACTCCGATGCTCCGGTGATGTTGATGAATTCTGAGACGCCGTCCGGCATGGCAGAGAAGTGTTATTCTGATATTTTCTTATGATTATGAGAATGATTTCGGGATTGCATGCCAGGCTTTGTGATGGGACCCAACATTTAACTGAATCCCAACCGTTAACGCTTTAACCTTTTCATGTCATGATAGTTTCTAGTAAGTTTTAAGGTTTGTTTGTAACTGTTTTGGGTTTTATTAAACAAATTCATTAAATTTCAACAGTTTCATAAGTAGCATACAATGACTAGGTTTTTTTCATGTTAGACAACTGATTTCAACTGCTGGATCATTTCTTCCAAACAACGACACTTTTTAAGCTTTTCAGAAGTTTAATTTATCTATCTGCATACATCAAGGTAAGTTTAATTGAAATTTTGCCATCTACCACTTAGCAATTTCTCAGTTTGAGCAAATTTTAACTTCTTTTTTTCCTCATGTGCCACTGGTATGTATGCACACCCACCCACTTCTACTTTTATATTCTAGTATGTTTTAAACTACTAATGACAATAACTTTTATTATTATTCTTAGCGTTTACAACTAATTTCATGAAGTTTATTTATCATACAAAATAAAGTTTACTTTTCAATATTATTTTTTATTTATTTATATAAAATAATAAATAAAATAAATATGTGTTATTACTAATTTATGTTTAAACTTCACAGCCATTAAAAACTTGTCAGAGGATTGAACGAAATTTTTCTTTAACAGATAAAAAATAAAAAAAAATACTAAAAACTTAAAATGAAAAAATATAGACAATTAAAATAAACATTAATAAAACTTAAACGCGAATAGTACTTATATTTGAATTTTTTTTTTCCTTTTATGAAATTCTCAATTTAAAAAAAACACATAACAACAAAAATAACTATACAAATTTACACCATAAAAGAGTGAAGAGGTATATTATAGTAACTCAACCCTTATGTGTATCTATAAATCCATATTCTCGAAATGATTATTCTTCGATAGATAACTTCACCTAATACCAATTGATTTTAGGTTGAAATCTAACATGATATTAAAATCATATAAATTTATCCTACTAAAATTGTTGAACTTATTGGATCCGGTATTAGACTATCCATAAATATATAGTCTCACATTCAATATGTTCAATCTTCAGCATAAGCAAGATTTCTTATAGAGATCCCATATTGATTAAAAATAAAATCAATTTAATGTATATAGAATCAATTTAATATATAAAAGTGGATGCAAATCTCATCTTACAAATCGGATTTGTGACATTAAATTAAACTTAAAATTCATTTCTTAATACAAATAATAATAAAATATTTAAATTTAAATATGAGATAAAGCAAGATGCAAGCAAACCAATTAAAATATATAAAAAAAAATTCAACCATAATGTTTAAGACATGGTTGTCCATTAAATGACCTTCCTATACATATTAACACATCATGAATGTTCCAAAAGTAATTAGTAGTATAAACAATTGTCATAATTGATTGTAATATACCTATAATAACAGTTGTGGAGAAGTAAGATTAGTTTACCTCTTCTTTCTATCCCTTAGTTTTAACTGAACAAATATAAACAAAAAAAGAAGACAAACCAACCAAGTCACAAATATTACATTTTCTTCTTTATCAATAGCCTGAAAAGGATGTTTGGGTCCAAATATACAAGGTACAAAACTAAAGATCAAGATGCTTAAAAGAAAATGGGTGAAACTAAATCAACTCCAGAAACAAAGCTTCATTACTTTTGTTAAGACCTACTTCATTGAAGGTTGACGAGCAATCGTTAATGCTGTAAGCACGGCGAGGGTATGACTTCACCTGTTGAAAATTGAAACAAGGATAGCGGATCATATGGTGATTGAACATAATTAAACCATGGAAGGATCACATAAAATTGAGTGATATGAAAACCAACATATTTTGATATGGTCACGATGCCACATTAACATGTTTTAAATATTATCAAATATACAAGTTAAATGCACTCCCCAAGTACTAATTAGACATACACTTTTGGAAGTTGAAACCAGCATAACTAATGACATGAGTCAGGAAACAGTAGTCATGAGATTCATCCTAAGTTGTTTAAAACATATATTCTATCAAGCATGTTGTGTTCGATAACCTTACGAAATAATGGTAATAAAATCATTGACGGAAACCAAACAACACCTTTAGTTACACCATTGACAGAAATCATGCCATTGTATAACAAGAAGTTTTATTCAGGGATAGCAACTTTTTCTAAAAAAAATACACAACTAGTGTAATGAGCCAAATATTTATCAAGATAAACTTTTTTTAAGTCAAAATTTGATTTTCAAAACGTCAAATTCTAGTCTTCATTTTGCTGCTGCAACATTCAGAATTCAGTTTTAGAAGAACTTCCTAGGTTTTTCTTTTTTTAACAAAAAGAAACAAGAAAAAAAATATAAAGTTAAAAAATAATGAAATAATTAATTAAAGTAAATTAGTTTACAAAAAATGTTGATATTAGAAATTATTTTTTAGGACTTTTAATAAATAGTTAAATATAATTACTATTAAGATTTTTCTAACATATGTTTTCTAAATACAATAAATTTATAAACTTATTTGGTAATAAAAATCGGACACTCAAGTACAAATTTAAATGAATGATTTAAGTGAACCAGTTTTCCGGTAGTGATGCGACTGAATAAAGGTTAGAATTCGATTGAAAAAAGAATTAGATCGGACTCCGATGCAGCAAATCAAAGGCTAAAGTTCGTGTTCCAAAAGACCGAACTCTGGCCTAAAAATATGTGTGTGCTACCTTAGTAAATATTTCACACATAAAAACTAAACGTAATTTTTTTGGAAAAAGTGCCATGTCAGAAAACATTTCAACAACATGAAGGTTGAATCAAGAAATCAAGTGGGTAGGGAAAGGGACACTCACAAATCTATAGGTTCCAGGCTTCTGTGCTCCACATACGTCTATGAACTCAAAGAGAAGCTACCGAAGGAAACAAAATGACAATTCGTTAGTCAAGTATGCATGCTTTCATAATAATGTAAAATAGCCATTTTACTCCCAATAATGTTTATCTCGGGCTTCGAAAAACTGTTTCATAAGCGCGCAATCATGAAGAAAATAAGAGAAAAATATAAAATACTTGTTTTATTTTTTAAAGGAAATAACTTACAAACTGAAATGAGAAATTATTTTCCTATATATTCTTGTGAGAGAACATCAATAATTTTGAAATAAACTTTAAAAAAAGTATATGTTAATTTAAATGCAGAAGAAGAAGAAGCTATCATTTTTCAAGAGCAAATATCCTTGAATTTCTTGCACTCGGAGACATTGATACGAGGCCATCACTAAAATTAGCGGTCAGGCAACCAGATGCTATCAATTATATATTTCCAAAGACAAAAGTTGTAAAATAAATAAATGCTTTCGGCATTTGCAAGACCTTGAATTGTTTATCTTCATCATATCTGCTTCTTCCTTTAATCTAGCGATCTCGTTGGCCATTTTAGCCCTCCTGTAACGAATTGTTTGTTCCATGATAATTAGTAAATTTGTTCAAGTTTTCTCATCTTTTTAAACTCAAATCATATAGAGAAAACATAACTGAGCAAATTTTGCATACAGATCGGAATAAAACAAATATAATTTAGAGCTGATCGAAATTATCATATAAAAAGGCAGATATAAAAGAAAATATTCCTTTCAGAAGTAAGCCTTCTCTGTATTATTCAAACTTAAGCTCATTAGATTAAGCAGTGTAACAACCTACTCCGTCTAAAGGTTTCAGATGAAAAATCAAAGCAAATGTAGAACATACTCTTCCATTTGACGCTCATGTGCTAAACGTACTTCATGCACTCGGACTGTGACTTCAAGTTCATGCTCAATTGCCTGCATCAAGGCCTTCAAATAGAAACTAATGTCAAGCAGTTGGCCAAAAAAATGCCAAGACGCACCAAATAGCATGATGGAATTATGATATTAAAAATAACCCATCCAACATCCCCACCGTACACAAATTAGACAAAAGGGTAGACTTTTTAGCAATATTGATATGATCTATAGGTCAAACATTGCTTTTTAAGAGAAAAATAATTTTGTCGTTGTGAATCACAAGCATAGTAATATAAGTACTGATGATTCATTTTCTATACACACTTTTATAGTCTTATTGCATCTCCTAAGTATTTCTTCTTTTCTTATTTCTTTCATTTAGCATGTATTTGCATTTTCTGCAATAAATAGGAGTTTTTGTAAATATGCCCTTATACTGTATTTTTGTGTTGTATTTCTGTATTTTTCAGCTCTGACCTTTGCTCCTTGTTTTGCTTATAACTTTTTCTATAGGTGTCCGTTTGGGCTGATTCTTTTGCGTTGAATTCTACACGTTTGGGGCTTCAATTTGGACACCTGGAACGTCACATTTGGTGCTTGGAGCTATTTTTAGTGATTTTTAGAAGTTAGGCAAAAATACAGTGTATTTCTATGCGGGCTGTAAATAAGTTTTGATAGGCCCATTGTATCCAGAACTTGACCATTCGTTTCCACTTCCTAGAACTGCTATATAAGTGTTAAAAATGCTCAGAACAGAGTGTGGAAGTTAAGGAGTTCATTTTTCAGTTTTTCTGTTTTTCTTTAGAAGCTTATGAAAAGTCAAGTTTCCAAATTCTCTCTTTTCACGGTTGAAGCATGGGAATAAAAGACCGATCGGTTGCTTTGAGTTTGTTTTCTCTCTTGAACTTTTACATTGTTGTTTTGATTGATAACTGCAGAAAATGTTGTAGAATTGGATTCAATTCTTCATCAAAACTAATTCTATGAAATTTCCGATTGATCAATTGGTGGTTTTATATGCAAGAGTGAAATACATAACAAAATACATTCAATGCTTACGTGAAATTTCAATTTCAGTTTACTGTTTCCAATTTCAATTTCTGTTCTTGTTCTGCAGTTTAAATTTCAGTTTCTGTTTTGCATTTTATTCCAGTTTCTGTTCTGGTTTTGTTCTCCATTTCTGTTTCTGTTTCTGTCTTAGAATTCTATTTCTGTTTTTCAGTTTCAAGTTTCTGTTTTTGTATTGCATTTTCTATTTCAGTTTCCGTCTCGAGTTCTGTTTTACATTTCTGTTTACTGTTTACTGTATTACAGTTGCAATTTCAGTTTCTGTTTTACAGTTTTCTGTTTCTGTTTTTCAATTTCAGTTTCTGTTTTAGAATTTCTGTTTCTGTTTTACAGTTTTAATTTCTGTTTCTGCATTGTGCTGTTTTACATTTTATGTTTTAATTTCTGTTTTCTGAATTTTACTGTTTTCTAAGATTTACCTTTCCCCAATTTTAAATTGTATTTGGAAGGAGAGTATGAAACAATGGACATAAATGGGGGTGTGTTCTTGGATTGATACCTAGGTTAACCCTATACTACATTAGGGGAAAACTTAGTATTTTGATAATTTCTAGCGACAGTGGGGTGTTGTCAAATTGGCGCCGTTCTTGGGGACACATGCCATTCATATCTCATTGTTTGATGCTCTTCCTTTAATTTTTTTTTTTTTGTTGGATTTTTTTTTCTTTTCGCTGTTAGACAATATTTGTAGTGCTGCCAGACCAGTTTCGGTGTACTGCAGCCATCTGTGCAGCAGTTGGTGATTCCAAGCGGTGCAGCAGTCTTGTGATTCTAAGCGGTGCACACGTCTTGTTGGTAGAGAATTTGGAACTTGGTGCGGGTGTTGCCAACTAGGATCTTTTGTGGCTCGGTTTTGAGAGTCTTTGCCAAGATTTGAAAGCAGTGCTTTTGGTGCTTTGCCAAACCAAATCACGACCACGCCGGTGGTGCCATAGCAAACCCGTTCTTGCTGAATCTTTTAGATTGGTGCGGTTAAGATAGGAATTGATTCTACTAAGCCATATCGTGTTAAATCAACCACTTGCGAGTTGACCTTATTGTATTCCGGTAGTGCGGTTTGGAACTGGTGCTATCACATTGATCCAAGGAGCTCCGGCTCACAATCTAGCGTGATATTGTAGCTTTGTTTGTTTTGAACTTTCTTGCTTTGGTGTATGACCAGGTCAATTCAGGTGCTTTGTATCCATTAGACCACTGAAATTGAGCAAACTTTTCGAAGACTCGATGAGAACGAGAGAGAAAAGGCTTTCATAGATAGCCATTTGATCCAAGACTCCATTTCAATTGGTGGAGCTGTTTGATTCTGAGTCCGAACACCCATACAGATTCAACTATTTCGATTCTAGTTACGAAAACCAAAGCAGTTTGAACATGGCCCTTCACAGACCCGGAGAGAACATTGAAGGAGCTAGGCTGCCCCGGATGTTGGTTACCAACCATTATGTATCCAAATTCCACGAGTTAGAAGAGGAGCAACTAGCTATGAACTCAAATCTGGTTTAATTCATTTCGTTGCCAAAATTCCACGGTCTTGCGGGAGAAGATCCTCATAAGCATTTAATGGAGTTTCATGTAGTTTGCTCAACCATGAAACCTGTAGATGTTCCTGAAGATTTTGTGAAGATGAAGGCATTTCCTTTCTCGCTATGTGACATAGCCAAGGATTAGTTATATTTGCAGCCCACTCCCATCACTACTTGGAATGAGATGAAGCGCAAGTTCTTAGAAAAAATTTTCCCAGCCTCTCGAACAGCATCCATAAGAAAGGAAATCAGTGGCATTAGACAACTGCAAGGGGAGTCACTTTATGAGTATTGGGAGAGATTTAAAAAACTTTGTTCTACTTGTCCCAATCATCAAATTAATGAGCGACTTTTAATTCAATATTTCTATGAAGGGTTGCAACCAATGGAAAGAAGTATGATAGATGCGGCAAGTGGAGGTGCTTTGATGGATAAAACCCAGTGCTTGCAAAACATCTCATCTCAACATGGCTGAAAATTCTCAACAATTCAGCTCAAGGCAAATCTCTAGATCGGCCCATGAAACAACTACAGAATACGGTTGCTACAATAGAAAATCAAAGGTTGGAAAATAAGCTAGCTGAACTCACTTCACTTGTGAGGCGGCTAGCTATGGGGCAACAAACCGGTGTAGTCTGAAGACCTTGAAAACATGCGGGATTTGTGCGAGGAGTTGATCATTACAGCGATGCATGTCCTCAATTACAAGAAACAAATAATGCAATTCACTGAAATGGTAGGCTGGTATTTTCCGGGATCACAAAATTTTCATAAACATCCATCCCAACAGCAACAGTACAATCCTTTCTCCTCTACATATAACCCAGGTTGGAGAGACCATCCTAACTTGAAATATGGACCGGGAGCGGTACCACGGCAACAAAAGTATGCTTATCGGCGGCGGCCCATACATCACCCAACACATCGGCCTATACAGCAGAATCAACAAAACATACAACGTAGAGATATCAACCTCCACCTCTTAGACGACGAGAATGCCCGACAACAAATACAGACTGATTACGGGCCATCTTTGGAGGAATTAATGAAACAAATGGCTACCAATAATCTGCAATTCCAGCAAAATATGTCGACCACCATCCAAGACATGCAAACACAAATTGGACTGACTAGCAACCACCATTAATACTGCTGCGGCGACAAGGATCCAAAACAACTTCCCTCTCAGCAGATGATAAATCCAAAGGGAATGTAAGTGTTATTACCTTGAGGAGTGGTAAGCGGTTGAAACCAAGTGCTGAAGATCATGATGTAACAAGCTGTTCTACTCGAGAAAAATGCGAGACCAAGATACTGGTTGAGAAACCGATTCGGCGCGATTACCTTTGCCTTTTCCATCCAGGGCCTCTTTATCAAAAAAGTTTGAACTTGATCAGGAGCTGTTGGACACGTTCAAAAAGGTGGAGATCAACATACCCTTGTTAGATGCTATAAGACAGATTCCTAGATATGCTAAATTCTTGAAAGAATTATGTACCTACAAAAGGAATTTAAAGAAAAGGCAAATCCAGACAGTCTCATCACTCTCCCAGTCCAATCTTCCAAAAAAATGTAATGATCCAGGTTCTTTTTCCATTCCTTGCACTATTGGAGAGTTGACCTTTGCTAATGCTTTGTTGGATTTGGGAGCATCTATAAATGTGATGTCGTCAGCTGTGTACAAAATGTTACAATTGGGAGACTTGAAGCCAACCAATGTGGTGATCTGATTAGCAAACCGCGATATAACTCAACCCTTGGGTGTCTTTGGAAGATGTGTTGGTAAAAGTTAACCAATTAATTTTTCCAGCTGACTTTTATATTCTTGACATGCAAGATGAGAACTCCACCCACAAATCTACATTGATTCTTGGAAGGCCATTCTTGATGACTGCAAAGACTAAGATTGATGTTCACATTGGCACATTGTCCATGGAATTTGGAGAGGACACGGTCCAATTCAATATCTTTGAAGCCATGAAGCATCCAGTTGAAGACCATTCTATTTTAGATGACCATGCTGTATTTTTGTTAAATGTTGAAGAAAATAAAAACATTGATGTAGCTTGTAACAAATTAGATTTAGAGGCGAATGTAAATAAAGATATTAAACTTTCTTTCTTTTCTCAATTCTCAGACTTGGACTTAGATGTTCAACCATGTTGCACTTTGTGATGGTCGAGTGTACCATCTATGATGAATTTAACTACTTGTGATATCTACTATTTCACCATCTTTTGCAGGTATAAATGCGATGTAACAGTTGCCCTCTGTGAGTTTCTGAAGTCGATTCAACAACACAGCGAGTCATCCTCATTGGAATTAAAGCCTTTCTTAGGGTCATCTTAAGTATGCCTATTTGGATCCTGAACATAGGTTTCCAGTTATCATTTCCAACACTCTTCTCCGGGAACAAGAGGAGAGGTTGATGGAGGATTACGCAAGTACACGAAAGGCCATTGGTTGGAGTACGGGCGATATTCACTGGAATCGAGTCCAGCAACATGCATGCACGAGAATTTTGTTGGAGGATGAGTCTAAACCCATTAGACAACCACAAAGGAGGCTCAATCCTACCATTTTAGATGTTGTGAAGAAGGAGGTGACCAAGCTGCGATGGTTGGGATCATCTACCCCATTTCGAGACGGCACATGGGTCTCACACTGTGCAAGTGGTTCCCAAGAAGTGCAGGGTTACGGTTGTCGAGAACCGGGAACAAGAGTTGGTTCCTACCGGAGTTGCCAACAAGTGGAGAGTTTGCATAGACTACGGGCGTCTCAACCAGGCTACTAGGAAAGACCACTTCCCTCTCCCATTTATTGATCAGGTTATTGAGAGGTTGGCAGGTAAGTCTCATTATTGCTTTTTGGATGGTTTTTCTGGTTATATGCAAATACACATTGCTCCTGAGGACCAACATAAAACCACATTCACTTGTCCTTTTGGCACATTTGCCTATACTAGGATGCCATTTGGTTTGTGCAATGCACCTGCTACATTCCAGAGATGCATGTTGAGCATATTTTCCGATTTGATTGAACATTGCATGGAAGTGTTTATGGATGATTTCACTGTATATGGGTCCTCATTTGATTGTTGTTTGCATAATTTAACCAAAGTTTTAGACAGGTGCATTGAAACTAATCCGGTGCTTAATTATGAAAAATGCCATTTCATAGTAGCGAGGGCATAGTTTTAGGACATCTTGTTTCTGAGAGAGGAATACAGGTAGATAAATCAAAAATTGATGTTATTACCTCTCTGTCTTACCCAGTGTGCATGCGGGCGGTTCGTTCTTTTCTTGGACATGCGAGGTTTCTCTGGGAGATTTATTAGAGATTTTAGCAAAATTGCCTGCCATTGTCCAACACTGTTGCGGAAGGACGTTCCATTTGTGTTTAATGATTCATGCAAAAAGGCATTCACAGAGTTGAAGAAGAGACTAACCACATCCCCTATCATGCAACCACCAGATTGGGGGCTTCCTTTCGAGTTAATGTGTGATGCCTCTGATTTTGCTCTTGGAGTTGTGTTGTCACAAAGGGTAGGTAAGTTCCCTCATGTCATTGCATATGCTTCAAGAACCCTTGATGCAGCTCAGGCAAATTATACCACCACTGAAAAGGAGCTACTAGCCATTGTGTTTGCATTGGATAAGTTTAGATCATATTTGCTTGGCTCCAAAATAAGCGTCTTTCTGAGACCATTACGCATTGAAATTCCCTCTTGAAGAAGCTGATGCAAAACCCAGTTGATCGGATGGATGCTTCTCTTACGAGGAGTTTGACATTGATATAAAAGATAAAAAGTGGTATGTTGAATCAAGTAGGCGATCATTTGAGTAGAGTTGAAGGGAATGATGATCCACTTACCCATTCGTGATAGTTTTCATGATGATTATTTATTTTCTTTGTACTCTATGAACTCTGCACCTTGGTTTGCGAGACATAGTTAATTATTTGGTTGCATCTGTTTTACCTCCTGCTGCATCTAGATCCCAGTTAATAAACTAAAAAGTGATTGTAAATACTATGTTTGGGATGATCCATATCTGTGGAGGTTTTGTAATGACCAGTTATTCGCAGGTGTGTTCCGACCATGAATTTCGGGATATCTTGTATTTTTGTCATGGTACACCTACGGGAGGCCATCATGGACCACGAGAGAACAGCTAGGAGAGTATTGGATAGCGGTTTCTATTGGCCAACCATCTTTAAAGATGCATACAGATTTTCCACTAGTTGTGAGAAATGTCAAAAAACAGGAGGTGTTATCACAAGAAGAAACGAGATGCCACGACAACCTATTATGTTTTGTGAAATTTTTTGATGTATGGGGCATTGATTTTATGGGCCCCTTTCACTGTTTCTTTTGGTTATTCTTACATTTTACTTGCTTGTGGATTATGTTTCTAGATGGGTGGAGGCCAAGGCCACCAAGACCAATGATTCTAAAGTTGTGTCGGATTTTATCGGGACTAACATTTTTGCGGGTTTGGTGTGCCTAAGGCTATAATCGGTGATCGGGGAAGCCATTTTTGCAACCGGACCATAGCAGCTTTATTCCGAAGTATGGGGTCACACACAAAATTGCCACACCATATCATCCTCGGACTAATGGACAAGGCGAGGTATTTAATAGAGAGGTTAAGCATACATTTGCAAAAACTAGTTCACCCTAACGAGGAAAGATTGGAGTAAATGGTTGGATGATGCTCTATGGGCACTAAGAACGACTTACGAACACCATTAGGGATGTCTCCATTTCGTGTGGTGTTTGGTAAGGCATGTCACCTTCCGGTGGAGATAGAGCATAAGGCATATTGGGCGGTAAAAGTTGCAATTTGACACTTGATGAGGTAGGAAAGAGAGGAAACTACAACTACAAGAATTGGATGAGATACGCCTCCAAGCATATGAGAACTCAAAAATCTATAAGGAGAAAGTTAGGAAATTTCATGATTCAAATATTTTGAGAAAAGAATTTGTTGTAGGACAAAAAGTGTTGTTGTTTAATTCACGTTTGAAATTGATTGCTGGTAAGCTTCGATCTAGATGGGATGGACCTTTTGTGATCACTAACATTTTTCCATATGGTACAGTTGAAATAGAAGATGAAGCTACTAGTAGGAAATTCAAGGTCAATGGTCATCAACTAAAAGTTTTTCATGAGAACAAGCCGTTAGAGAGAACTTCCAATACACTTGACTTATCTTTGGTGGAGCCTCTCTTGGAAGAAAACAAATTGTTTACCGACATTTGAGACTTTTACTGCTGCAATTTTTAATTCCCTTTTCTTGTAGCAATTTTATTTTTTTTTGGTTTCTACCCATTCCCACATTGAGGACAATGTTTGATTCCAGTATGGGGGTGGCAAGTTTGCAATATTTTTGTTTTGTTTCTGTTTTGCTTTGTCAGATTTAGTTTTCATCATATTTTTGCATATTTTCATAACTCCATATCATTTCTTTGCTGTTTTGTTTTCCAACCACATAAACACTTACATTTTTCACTGCATATTTGCATTTTTTTTAAAAACTTTTGTGAGCAACTATTAAATTTGTCTTTCTTAGTTAGGAGTTTCAAACTTGATAGATATGTTTCTTACACTTGAGTTCAGCTAGTTTTTCATGAAAATAGATTTTTGGATCAACTTTTGGTAGAATATGTACCTTAGTGAGTTTTGAGCCTATTTTCTTCTTGTGTGATTTACTCATGATCGTAGGTATTCTAGAACTTGAATTGACTTTTTTTTATATTACTTGTTCACATACACTTTTGAGATGATCTAGGCCTTCTTTCATGTTAGCTACTTGGCCAAATTGACCTACCTTGCATTAATTCCATTTGTTACCCCCTTTGAGCCTTATTAACCTCTTTCTTGATGATTTTATAGTTCAATATAAGCCTTGGAAACCGAAAAACCATGATATACCCAACCTTGGGATTAGATGAGCTTTGGAATTGTTTTGGGAGTGGGTTAAAAATAAGTGTGGGGGTACTACATTATGCATTATTGATGAATTTTGGAAAATCTTGGTGCGTTGTGAGTTGATGAAAAAAAAATTTGCTCAAAAGAAAAATCATGTGAACAACAAAGAAAAAGAAGATGAAATATAAGAATATGTGGTTTGAAGAAAAGAAAAGAAGAAAAATGGATGAAAAAGGAAAGAAGAGAAATAAAGAGTTAATGTCGGTTTTTCTTCTCTACTTATTTTAACTCATTCCCCATTGCTCATCTTTTCTCTTTGGTTTATAGCTTTGTTTCCCTTCTTTTATCCTACCCTTACCTTAGCCACATTACAAGCTTAATAAAAGTCCTTTTGATCTTTGGTGCATGTGTTTCAAGTAGTGAAATTTAGAGGCTCTTCAAGCTTATGGTAATGCTTACTTTCATGATGTGCTTTGAGTGTAAATACCAACCTAAACACTTGAGAGGATGAGTGATACACATACCCATGTGAGAATTTTACCATCTTTTGATCCATAGTCCAATTTGATTGAAATTCTTGTTTACTTTTGTGTGTGAAATTTACTCTTGATTGTTTTGATTCTTTAACACTTTGATTGATGAATTCTTTTTTTTCCTTTTTGCTCACAACACACTCCATATAAGGATCCATTGAAAAATTTCTTTGTTTTCTTTTCTCCCTTTTGCTTGGGAGTGCAAAAGCTTAAGTGTGGGGGTATTTGATGATTCATTTTCTATACACACTTTTATAGTCTTATTGCATCTCCTAAGTATTTCTTCTTTTCTTATTTCTTTCATTTAGCATGTATTTGCATTTTCTGCAATAAATAGGAGTTTTTGTAAATATGCCCTTATACTGTATTTTTGTGTTGTATTTCTGTATTTTTCAGCTCTGACCTTTGCTCCTTGTTTTGCTCTATAGGTGTCCGTTTGGGCTGATTCTTTTTGCGTTGAATTCTAAACGTTTGGGGCTTCAATTTGGACACCTGGAACGTCACATTTGGAGCTTGGAGCTATTTTTAGTGATTTTTAGAAGTTAGGCAAAAATACAGTGTATTTCTATGCGGGCTGTAAATAAGTTTTGATAGGCCCATTGTATCCAGAACTTGACCATTCGTTTCCACTTCCTAGAACTGCTATATAAGTGTTAAAAATGCTCAGAACAGAGTGTGGAAGTTAAGGAGTTTATTTTTCAGTTTTTCTGTTTTTCTTTAGAAGCTTATGAAAAATCAAGTTTCCAAATTCTCTCTTTTCACGGTTGAAGCATGGGAATAAAAGACCGATCGGTTGCTTTGAGTTTGTTTTCTCTCTTGAACTTTTACATTGTTGTTTTTGATTGATAACTGCAGAAAATGTTGTAGAATTGGATTCAATTCTTCATCAAAACTAATTCTATGAAATTTCCGATTGATCAATTGGTGGTTTTATATGCAAGAGAGAAATACATAACAAAATACATTCAATGCTTACGTGAAATTTCAATTTCAGTTTCTGTTTCCAATTTCAATTTCTGTTCTTGTTCTGCAGTTTAAATTTCAGTTTCTGTTTTGCATTTTATTCCAGTTTCTGTTTCTGGTTTTGTTCTCCATTTCTGTTTCTGTTTCTGTCTTAGAATTCTGTTTCTGTTTTTCAGTTTCAGTTTCTGTTTTTGTATTGCATTTTCTATTTCAGTTTTCGTCTCCAGTTCTGTTTTACATTTCTGTTTCTGTTTCTGTATTACAGTTGCAATTTCAGTTTCTGTTTTACAGTTTTCTGTTTCTGTTTTTCAATTTCAGTTTCTGTTTTACATTTCGGTTTCTGTTTCTGTATTACAGTTGCAATTTCAGTTTCTGTTTTACAGTTTTCTGTTTCTGTTTTTCAATTTCAGTTTCTGTTTTAGAATTTCTGTTTCTGTTTTACAGTTTTCATTTCTGTTTTACGTATTGTGCTGTTTACTGTTTTATGTTTTAATTTCTGTTTTCTGAATTTTACTGTTTTTCTAAGATTTACCTTTCCCCAATTTTAAATTGTATTTGGAAGGAGAGTATGAAACAATGGACATAAATGGGGTGTGTTCTTGGATTGATACCTAGGTTAACCCTATACTACATTAGGGGAAAACTTAGTATTTTG